>JAVYIG010013317.1:0-48092 GCA_035222895.1 Strongylocentrotus droebachiensis
GATAGGGGTTCATCTCCCTAACATTTTTAAATTGAAATACAATAAATACAAGAAGTTTGTAGCTTGTTATTGATAACAACTTACACCATCTAAAACTGCTGTTTTATTACTGTTGCTGACCATCAACCTATTATCTCTGAAAAAAGATTAAGCTAATTAACGCTGCTTGGCGCTAGAATGTTTACCGTAAAAACAACCAGGGGCAACATCAATATTTAGGAAACTTTCAATTAAATGACAACTTGCAAAGC
This sequence comes from Strongylocentrotus droebachiensis, assembly GCA_035222895.1. Lineage (NCBI taxonomy): Eukaryota > Metazoa > Echinodermata > Echinoidea > Camarodonta > Strongylocentrotidae > Strongylocentrotus > Strongylocentrotus droebachiensis. Next base: position 252 of record JAVYIG010013317.1, read on the forward strand.
TGTATTACCACATTATTCATACAGAAATAATAAAATGATATTCCACTCATTCCAATACATACGAATGGCCGTTATCAGGGGTGGATCCAGGATTTCTTTTCAGGGAGGGGGTGCATAAAAACTCTGACAATAAAACTAAATCATCACAAAATTTGAAGGTGCCTATTCAAAAGTAACTGCATGAAAACATCTAAAGGGCACACTTTTTCTTTGTATATGATTGGGTTGTAAAAGAAAGGGGGGTTGGGGGCATCCCCCTAAACTACCAGCCAGTGTGTCTCTCATCCACTCTTGGGAACTGATGACCGAATGTTTGATTTCCGAGGCCCAAGTGAAGGAGTGATGCAGGTTCAGGACTATACTCCCAAGCATCACTGAAAAGTTGTATATGATTGGGTTGTAAAAGAAAGGGGGGTTGGGGGCATCCCCCCTAAACTACCAGTCAGTGTGTCTCTCATCCACTCTTGGGAACTGATGACTGCATGTTTGATTTCTGAGGCCCACCTGAAGGAGTGATGCAGGTTCGGGACTACACCCAAGCATCGATGAAGGGTTGTCATGGAGACAAGATGGGAGACTGTCCTGAAGGGAATGTACATTCATGTCTTCTTTGATTGTTTGGTTTCTCCAAGGAATACTGTCTTACAGCAGACCGAGATGAAAAGCCATGTTGAGAGCCAGAAGGCCCTTAACTCTATGTGATAGTTAATGCCCTGCTAGCTTGCAAGACAGATGTCAATGACTCCAGCATTACCTCAGGACAGACAGCTCACTACTCAAAGACAATCTTTTTTTTTTAGAATCAGTCTATCAAGGGATCGATGCAAGTCGTGTCTCCAAACAATGCTTTCCCAAAGGCATAACTCAACCTTTTATGAATCACAAGCATTTTGCAGATTTATTAGAAAGGGAACTTAAACAATCAAATATGTATATATATCTTGCTTAACATAAAACATACCAAAAATAATTTTTCAGTAACCTCTACATGAGATTATGGAGTATGCAGCTTACAAAAAATCTCACCAGTTAAAACTTCCCGAGGGCCAGCGACTTATCATTTAAAAGATATAAAGATCGAAGTTTGCTATGTATGTTATTTTGCTGTTCCGAAACCAGACATAAAAGCTTACATCCTTTCTTTATTCCTATTGCCACATAACTTTGTCAATTTGATGAGAATTATGTTCAAAAGTGAATTGCAAAGACTTTAACATAATCAAACTCAGGCAATTCCGATCACCTTGCCTGTCACCCTTTGTAATGCATGAAAATTGAAAATGACATATTATGTCATTCAAACATGATTCCAGAGGCAAAACAATAGGTTACTGAAAAAACATGCATGTTGTTTGTTGAAATGAACGAGGTGATTTAGTTTCCAGAATGACTTTCTTTTGTACAGTTCATTGCAGTGTAGGCTACGTGACATCAACAGTTTTTGTGGGTGGAGTTGCTAAGGAAGCTAGATGGCAGACCATGTGTAAGTGAAAAAATTAATAGAGTCAATCAATACCTTACACCTGCAAATCTAGGAGTAAAAAGTTCCTTGACGACAACATGACTAACAAATTACAAAGAAAGAGGTCACTCTAACTAGGTTCTTAGTGAGAAATTTACATAAACATGTGCAGCTCTTTTTTCCCTTACAATCATCTTCTGAATATTCTTTTTCTTGAAGACAAAACCAATGAGTTTTGGTTGTTTGGAATATTCATGCAGTAACACATCAAAGATAGCTCTAATTAAGTGCTAATAACTCTTTGAGATATTATGAAATTGCAGATCTCTGCCATAGAATGAAATGTCAAGAATTGAATACTGAATAACTTAAATCCATCTTATTCATTTTAAAGACAGTAGTATAAGACTTCCACTTGTATAAATGCATACAAATCAAAATATGAAATTTAAGATTTATAATTTCCTGTATGCTACAGTCCATTCTACATCTCATATATTTTCCTGTGTTATTCTTATCACTGTACTACACCTCAAACTTAATCAAGTCAGGTTTATGACATGTTATGAACAACTATATTTCAAATCCTCAGGTACCTGTCAAGTCAAGGGGATCTTTTATTTACTAGTCCAAACTAATCCCTAATCCCTTGCCAGTCTGTGACAACCTCCTAATCCCTTTGATATGTAATATTAGAATTCACACTCAGAAGCATATAGAGCACACAGTGCCAAAATAAAGCTGTCAAATGACAAATTGATCTTGTCACCAACACCTCACATGGAAAAACGCATCTGTACGTATCAGGATTACCATTTTGATTGTGGATTTTTACTTTGATCGTTAAGTGACATGAGCTTCGAACAGCCAGAGAAGATAGTCCTTAGAGGGGGTGTATGACATTACTGACGTACATGTAGTGTTAATTCATAAAGATCCCCCATTTACACCAGAGATATCTATGCAAGATGTGAAACTCTTAAATGTTTCACAGATTTAGTCCCCCCCCCCCCTCTCTCTCTCTCTCTCTCTTTGTATCTATCTCTCTCTCTTTCTCTCTCTCTCTCTCTCTGTATGTTTGTCTGTCTCTCTCTCTATCTCTCTTTGTCTCTATCTCTCTCTCTCTCTGTCTGTCTATCTCTCTCTCTCTGTATTTTTCTCTGTTGGTCTCTCTCTGTCTTATATATCTCTCTCTCTCTCTCTCTGTCTGTCTCTGTTTCTCTCTCTCTCTCTCTCTCTCTCTCTCTCTCTCTCTATATATATATATATATATATATATATATATATCTCTCTCTCTCTCTCTCTTTCACCAAGCACCATTTCTGTCTCTGTTTGCCAATCTTTCTCTTTCTTAAAGCCCCTCTAAAGTGTTGGGAGCACCACAAATTTGATTCTTTGGGGGGGGGGGGGGGATCTTTGCAGAAGTGTGTCTTAAATGACATCCTCTTTCACATTATGATACAATTTAAGTGAAATTTTGCCATCATATTTTTGGCAAATTTGGGGCTCCCAATAGTCTTTAATCAAATGTTCAAGACATTTATGTGAAACAAAAATGTCCCAACCAACAGCTGGCAAACTGAGAGTTAATTACAACTTACATACCCCTCTATTCTCAAAGCACATATAAATCTAGATTACGTTGTTATAACCTGAAACAGTGTCTCATCATGACATGTATCAATGCTGATAGTGCATTGAACACGTACTGTACTCAAAATCAATAACTTCATATTCTCCAATTTTATCACCTGGTGTTTTGAAAGTGGAAATAGAATGTATTGATTCGTCCATCTTATTCCACTTGGAGCGAACCTCCTAGCGAAATATGAATGCTAACATGACGTACGTGTAAAAACTTTGTGGCAATAGTGAGAGGTGGCCAGGACTAGGGAGGAAAGGCATGTATAGTGTAATTACCTTAATAGTTTTATCCCCTTTGTTAAATCTTTTTCAAATTTGTATTCTTCTTTCTGATTGTATACTACTCTTCTGGTTATATTAGCATTCTTTCTACTATTCTGATTTTGCTGCTAATTCTTTCTACTATAACATGATTGCAACTCCTTCCTTTTTTATCATCTCAACCCTCACCCCTTTCATGTATTCTTTCTTCCTTCCTCTGACCTAATTATGCTCTACTTTCTCCTCTAAACTCCTTTGATACTCTCAATTCTCTACCAGTATTTCAAACATTTTGATGATCCTTTTACTCCCTATTTCAATTTTTTCACTTCACTCTTCTCCTTTTTCATCTCTTCAGCTCATCCTCGATATTCTCATATATTGCCTGTGTATGCTGTTATTTCTCATCTGATCTCCTGTAGCCTTCCCCTCAATTCTCCTCTCCTCTACTCCATATTTCTCTTCTCCCATCTCCTTCCCTTCCATCTGGCCTCTTCACTCCATTTCAATCTGCTCTTACTTCTATCTTAACCTTCCCCAATCTTCTCTTCCTTCTTCATGTTTTCCTTCCTCTACCATCAACTTCCCTCTGTTCTTCCATTCTCCCATCATCCCATCTTTTGCCTCTAGACTGGGCATGTGCCTCCACACTCCCCATTATCCTTTTCCATCCCCCTGTCCACACACAACATTTTCCGTGACTAATCATGATTAGCTATACCGTTTCGCGATAGTTTTACGACCAAAATTGTAGGTGTGGACGCTCACTAACGATACGTCGTATAACGAAACTAGTCTAACGAAACGCAGGTTTGGGCATCGTTTCGAACTGAAACTCAATAAAGAATCACGCCTAATCACGGAAATGTTGTGTGTGGACAGGGGGACCCCCTGGGGGAGTGTAACTAGTGTAACTAACTGGGCGGGGCTTAACGTGACCTCGAGCGAAATGAGACCAGACCTCTTATCACTATCGCGAAACTCTATAAAGAATCACGGAAAATGTTGTGTGTGGACAGGGGGCATTTTATACGATGATTCTTTAGTGACGACGTTTCTTGTGTGTGGACATCCTGGAATTTATACGATGATTCTTTATACGACGTATCGTTATAGAGTTTCGCGATAAATTGTTTTGTGTGTGGACACGCTGCATGTCATGCCTTTCTTCAAACATGGCTTTCCTCTAGATTGTCAAGGTGAAACAATCACACCAATTGAAGGACTACATTGTATACTTTCAAGTGGAAATAATACACTAAATATGAAAGCCACTGTAAAATTATTACAGTTGCCCTTGATTGAGATGTTGGATTTTTTTTCTCAAGAAAACAACTTTTTAAACCTGGAAAAACTGACATTAGAAGTTCAGAAGAGTGATTTCCTGACTTCCATATTTCAGATTATCCTGCTCTTTACATTATTTTCCAAGTCAAACTTCCATTAGGTGACCTCCTTACTTCATGTATCTACATCAACATGCAATCATGACTTCTAATCTGATAATGAACTTTATCTTTTCAGTTTTCATCTTTTTCATATTTTCAAGTTAAACTTCCATTAGGTGACCTCGTTACTTCATGTATCCACTACACAAAAACACGCAATCATGACTTACAATCTGATAATGAACTTTATCTTTTTCATATTTCATCTTTTTGGTTACTTCATGTATCTGCTACACAAACATGCAATCATGACTTCTAATCTGATAATGAACTTTATCTTTTCACTTTTCATCTTTTTAATATTTTCCAAGTCAAACTTCCATTAGGTGACCTCGTTACCTCATGTATCTACTGCACAAAAACATGCAATCATGACTTACAATCTGATAATGAACTTTATCTTGTTAGTATTCACATGACTACCACATACTTCCAATGTACTTTTGAATTGTATTTAATACCTGAAAGCCTACTCTACCTGTCAATATGATTATGTGAATATCTGACCGCAAAATGTTTCCCTCAATGTTTCCCTCAGAACGGATAACATGCACTGTTTATGACAAAGCGCAGCAGGTGCATACCAGGAAATATGTAGGTATTGACAGTAAGAACTAAATGTGTATGTTGTGGTAGAGATATGGAAAGGGGGGGAAGAGTGCAAGGGAGAGATGGAGAGAGGAAGAGAGAGAGCGAGAGAAAGAGAAGGAGAGAGAATGAGAGAGAGGGGGAGAGATAAGGAAAGGTAGAGAGAGAGATCGAGAGAGAGACAAACAGAGTGAGGACGAAAGAAAGAAAGACAGAGAGAGAATAAGAGGGAGAGAGAGAATGAGAGGGAGAGAGAAAAGAGAGGGAGAGAGAAAAGAGAGGGAGAGCGATAAGAGAGGGAGAGAGAAAAGAGAGGGAGAGAGAAAAGAGAGGGAGAGAGAGAAATAGGGAGAGAGAGAGAGAGAGAGCGAGCGAGAGGGGGTGAGCTGGTCAGGGGCTTACAAAAGGAAATGTTAAAAATACGATAAAGACATATATGAGGGCTAGTAGATCAAAAACGCTGGCAGGAGCAGAAAGAGAGTGTAGGGAAAATGAGAGGGAAGGGGCTATCAATAGATAATGATGCTTAGAGGGAGGAAAAGAGATTAAAAATGTGATAAAATGGAGATGTACGAAGAGAGAAAGAGTAAAGTGAAAGGGGTTGAGAAAAACACCAAAAATATGTCATGAGAAGGACAGAGACAATGGGAGTGAGAGAGAGTGAAAAAAAATAAGGGGCTTATAAAGAGAAAAAGTGAAAATTAGCTTTGTCTGATGTATTACAAAAAGCAGGGGGGTGAACAAAAACATTGAGAGGAAGGAAGCAGAGAGAAAAAAAAGACATAGCGAGAGAGAGAGAGAGATAGATAGAGAGAGAGAGAGAGAAAAGAGACTGAGAGAGAGAGTGAGAGAGAGATATATATACACAGAGACATCAGACCCAACACCAAGGCGCCTTGAGATAGATAGGGAGACATACCCAAGGAGACAGGGGACAAGATGCACAAAAATAGGCTTTGACACGCAAAACTAACATAATCCCAACTAGTCTAATATTTTGGAACATCAAAGATTAGACATTGATATATCTTTTCATGTTAGAAATGTAAGATGCAATGAAACAAAGGCGTGGTGGAGACAGCGTGGAGGGCCGTGGAGAGGAAAAGAATGACATAAAATTTTATGGATGGTGACGTTAGGTTATTGCTCACGTCTTCTTTCATTTACCTTTTGGTATCACTTGCTTTCAGATGCAATTAAACCAGAGAAAACCATGACTCATATATCACGATACATTAAGCTTTCATTAAAGAGCATGCCATGAGAGAAAGATCGAGAGAGAGAGGCGAGTTATGCAAATAGTAAAACATAAATGTGATATCATAAAAATATCCCCTAACACATTATCTGCCATGAGAAAATTTATTCATGACATCTTTATTACATCTTTTGATATTGACCCCAAGGTTTGTTTATTGTACTCAAGTAACTAAGAAAGAAGGTGTACTCTATTTATAGAGTTTGGCATTCGGGGAGGGTCCTGGCTGAAGACAATGCCAAAATATGGGAAAGAAACTATACATTCTGTTTGATTGAACAGCCGATTTTGTCACTTCTCTTTCATTCATCCATGTTTGAATGAAACCACTGTCAGCAAATACTCTCAAACCAGAAACTTTTGCGTAAAGAATATTTCCAGAATTTGGTGAGAGCTATAAATATGTGAGTTTTGTACTATAGAATTATTAAATTGCAGTGAATTTTTGCATTTTTGCTCAAACTCTTGGTCTTACAAAGGGCCTCCTATACACAATTCAATATTTAAAGATGAAGTTGAGTTCTGGTCATGCGATTGCATTGTGAAAGAAAGGGTGTGGAATCGACCAGAAAGGTTGATCATCTAGCATATAAGAATTTGTGTGTATTGCAAGGTTCTGGAATCATCAAAATGATAAGAAATTTGGCCAAGTCTTGGTACAGTTACAAATACTGTACACAGAAAAATGTATATGGGACTACACGAACACGTGGCGTAAAAATCCGTCCCTGGATTTTTACGATGTTACATGACATATTTTGAATATGAAGGCATTTGAAGAGGCATGCTTTTCAGGGAACATGTCTTATCTGATGTTCTTCCACACTTGCATAATAAGAATGGTAACGCTCACAAATTATTGTTCACCTCTTTCCAGAACTCAACCTTCTCTTTAAGGGCACATATATTACTGGTTTTACAGTAAATGGACAATGCAATTTGCTATGATTAGATATATTTATATATTCAATTGATAAAAGTGTATTTTATCTGCCTTGTAAATTTGTTACTAACAGGTACACAGAGAGAGGGTATATAATTTGTATTTTTCTTGTTGAAAATGGAAATCAAAATTGAACTTGAACTTGAGTGGGTTAATAACTTTATTCATCTTGGAGAAGTGGTTACCCCGGCTACTGTCAGGAGGACATTCTAGAACAAGAACAGTAACCCTTTCATGTGGCTATGAAAATATATAGCGTTTCTTCTCTCTTCTAGAGTTTCTATTTACTGAAAGCGTCTATTTCGGTGACAGCTGAAAAATCGAACCACACATCTCCTTCAGGAGCGATGGATGTGCACCCTGTATATTGAGAGATCAAGTGGTTTTTAATTGCTGAGGTTCAATGCCTCATCTCGGGCAGGTTGTAACTGAAGACTTCTCACCTCTAATGGGGACATTCACACTAGCAGACATTTTATATGATAAACGCATAAAGGTGCCTACTACTACTACTACTACTACTACTACTATTACATTATATTTTCAAAAATGTCATGAGTAAAGGGTACATACACATTGGTTAAAATGCTGTTTAAGGGTACTTGTACAGAGAATCTATTTTTGGGAGGTCAGCTTACAAGATACAGGCGCGATAGCTCATTGGTCCTCATTACCAGGTCCGTCAGAGAGGACCTAAAGCCGTTGGTCCTCTGGTTGCTTACTAACAAACATTGATGCTTTCTTAGCAGTCAGGTAAAATAACCACCACTACTAATAAAAAGTATGTTTAGTGTTAGCTGGCATCATGGGCATTGTTCGAGGGAACAAAATGATAGCTTGTGCTAGCCATGTTCATGGCTTTTGTTTAGATCCAGATACTTTATGGACTATGTGTTTCAAACAATGCTCAAACCTGCAGTTTCCATAGATGTCTTCTTATATAATAATGAAATAACAGAAATATAATCACTCATCATTTAGCTGTAAAGCTTTTGTATCTTACAGCTGAACTCTAAACCGTACATAGCTATACAGATTACAGTTTTCATACGGTTATACAAGAAATTTCATCAAGTCTGAATGGAGGGTCAAGGATGGAGGAATAGAGTTTTTTTTCTCCCTCCACCGAGAGAGACGGGTGATGTGGGACGTGAGGAGAACATGAAACGTGGGATAGGATGTCGAAAGAAAACATAGCACCAACATTCCCTGTTCTCCCTTACCTGCTGGGAACTTGTCAAGACCAGGAGAAAAGGGTCCATGGAAACATACCATCCACGCAGCGATCGAGTTTTCAGACCACATTCTCCTCAGTCGCCGCGCCGCCTGCCCGCCCCGAGACTAATTGCTCCGCTCAGTCGTTTCGCCAACTCGGGGCATCTGAAAAAACAATTGGCAGAAAATATTTGGCATTGGAAATGAAAGCCATTTATGGGACAGGTTCAGGAGGATATCGGTTTCAGATGAGAGGGGTGAAGGGAATGAATGAGTGAGACGATTCCCCCGAGACGAGTGCACTAAAAATCATTATCATAGACCCTCAAACCGATTACCAATATGTTAAGGATTACAAACAAAAACTTAGATGTCCTAATGGACTTATCAAAAATTCAACACCATCATTAACATTTGCAAATGGTATCGTGTATGAAGCCAATTATATTTGATCATTTGGTGGCAATAGGTTTCCATACAAACATGAGTCACAGGACACATACTTCTAATGTTCCAAATATGTAAATTGGTATCAAATGTCTTAAGAAGACCTACCCATTAAATTTTGAGTGTTATGGGTGCCAAAACAAGTGTGTATAGTTTAAAAGTGGTATGAACCAAATGAAGGCAGCATAGATGTTAAAAAACCAAATAATCAGTTCATATTGAATTAATAAACTTCTGTTATATTATACATTCTCTGTTTCGCTTTGTACTTTCTCAAAGTTAAACGCATACATTACCGGTACATGCCTATTCATATCATACACAGGTTTCGCCTTCACAAGAAAACATGAAATATTATACCACATCAAGTACCAGCTGGTACTTGCACCTTTGTTTTTCAAAAGAATGACAGCTCACAATTTGCTATCTTCTTCTGATATTGTTGATGATTACAACTAAAAAAAAATTGTCTGTGTTTCTTGGTATCACTTTGTTTTCCTCCAGAGATTACAATGCAATTATTGGAAAATTAAGGGGTGAAAAAGAGAAGGTAAAGAGTAGAAGAGTCAAAGAACGATCAGAATGAGAAATAATCAGGTACAATAGTTATTAAATCTTATAATTCACATACATTGAGTGCAATAGACCAGTTTACTAACTTATTCAAATTTAATGCATAATTTTTAAACAAAGGTTGTTCTGGACAACCTGAAAGCTTGTCTGAGGCTTGCCTGACAAAGCAAAAAATAATAAATATGCAGACTGGATTCTAAGTATTGTAATTCCATCATTAATAAAAAGTTAATGATAACTTGATACTAGGTCCCTGGGAAAGAAACATCCATACATTTGAATATGTAAGTAAACTGGTCTATTTAAAATCATAAAAACACTCTCTCCGCCAAAACTATCCAGTCTCTTCAACCTCAACCTACATTCCTTACCTATATACGCCCATGAAACCGTCCCTGAACCAGGGAGTGAGAAATACTTCATGTTGCCCCATTATGAGTTTCGTATTACATACATTACGTGCAATTGAAGCCAATCAACGGAACACCTGGCATTGGTAAATTGCATTATCGAAACTCAGTACATCTTCACCTGAAGTTAAAGATAGAGTTGAGATCTGCATGGGCCCTGTTTCATAAAACTTGTTCAATAACAAGTTATAAGGACTGTTATAAGCTATTGAAATCTTGGCATTTGATTGGTTGAGAGCAGATTTGTTTAGCAATTTAGCAATACACCAGTTTACAGTTGTGTGCGCCATTTTAAACAAGGCCAATGACCTAGAGGTCATGTATTTATGGGTAAATTAAGATTGCGCCCATGCAAATTATGATGATATCACTGCCTGCGCGCTGCGTTGTGCGCGCATATCATCATTTGCATGGGCGCAATCTTAATTTACGCATAAATACCAGAGGTCAGAGGTTATTGGCCCCGGAACAGGGCCAATTTGGCCCTGTTCCGAGGCCAATGACCCGAGGTCAACTGTCTGCGCATGCGCACTGATACAACTGTAAACTGGTGTATTGTTATTGATAATAGGACTTATGAAAGAGGGTCCAAAATGTGTGTATAAATTGTAATACAAACGGTATAGAGGGGATAGTTGAATACCAAGTATATGAAAATTAGTGTATGCTGTGGTATTTTGGAATCATCAAAATTATAACCAATTAGGCTATAATTAACAGATTCAATCATTCTTTATCAAAATGACATGCTGCACACAGAAATGGGTATACATATGTAGAATGAAAGCTTGGTCCAAACTTTTCACTTAATTTCTTGTCATATATCAAATAGGTTTCCTCCACAATACAGCAAGCAATTATCTTCTTAGTCTCAACAGTATGCTTTTACTGCATTGCACGTACCATATTATGTATAGTTCTTGTTTGTTAATATTTTAATTGGAATGACTATGTAAAATGAAAAGCTTTGTAAATTTTATTTGCTGTTATTAAATAAATGAAATAAGATGTAAATATGAGGGCATGTGAAGAGTGATCCTTGGAAGGGGAAAGGCCTATTTCTAATAATTAGATCGATATTAGTCCAAGTATATTGAAAAGTGAAAAATCTATCACATGTCAATGTAGTTTGCATCTTTACTAGAACTCAATCTTCTCTTTAAACCATGATGGAGGAGCTATAGAGAAGGGATGAGCTGGAGGAGGGTGGGAATTACGTTAGCAGAGATCTTTCGTCGTTGTCAGGGCAAAATGTGATGTGAAATTGCAACCTTGGAGTTGCAGGCAGTTCTTTTCAGCTAGAGTGATCCTGACAATGAGATTATGGTTTGGGGATGCAACTCTCAATTGTCTAGTTAATGACACGAAAGTTTTGGGGAATGAGACATTGATGGTTGTGGGAAGATAGTATTACAGCTGGAGGATTGCGGGATAGACCTTTCATAAAGCCAGAAACATAGCTTGCATTGTTTAAAGCCAAGCCCCACAATTTCCGAATCATATCAATGGCAAAATATTAAAATTGACTTTCTGCAATTCATGAATATTTCATCCTCTAAAAATGGTCCCCATTAACAATTTGTGACAGATGATTTTTGTAAATCACTCATATTCACCATGCATGGTGCTCAAGCAGTTCTAACATTACCATAAAATAAGAGCAAGGTATTCCGCTGCTTTAAAAAATCAACTAATTTCTTCCAGCTCTTATACAAATTTATTACATCTGGATGGAGAGTTGAAAATATTGATTTTTGTGTTTTGCAAAATGACATTGGTGCCTTTATGGGACCCTACAACCTCTACATCTCAAGACAAGTATCTAAACTCCTGACTACAAGACTTCTACCACAGATACCGTCAATATATATATATTTTTAAAAACATTTGAGCCATCCATAGGCTATTTTATTGAGTCAAACAAAACATTTTACAATTCAATGAAATGAAGTTTTTCTTTAACTCAAATATAAAACAAAATACTTTCACATTTCTCTCTTTGTTGTTCATACAAAAAAGTGTCAATGTGATGTAAGATGCAATAAAAACTCTCAGAGCACCATGTCATCTATCCTTCTCAGTAACCACTGCACTTTCCACAAAGTTAAACCCTACTGCATTATCATAGCACTTCTCATACCATTCAAAGAAAACAAGTTAATTCAATCTAGATTGACTTCTATTGAACTACCTTTGTCACATGAGTATGATCTTGGTACCTCGGCAGAGCTTCCAATGAGATTATACTTACATGTAAGAGAGAACATTCGATCTGGCTCTTTGTTGTCATGGAAACGACATGAAACTTTTGAACCATGAAACGCTGATAGAGTTAGAGCTTCTATATATACTTTCCATCAGATTAATATTGGAAACTGGAGGATGTGAGAGAAGCTCATCATATTAAAACTGGTATTATGAAATATAAATATATATATATATATTTTTTCACAGGAGCTCTTCTGAGACTTGCTATTTCAAAAGGGCGATTTTCAATGCAGCAGTTTCTATGTATCTACCTGAGCTTTTAAGACTTTTTCAAGCTCTAAATCACTCTTCACTCTTGTGTAGGTTTTTCTTCTTTTTTTCTTTCCTTTTTTTCACTGAATACAAGACAATTTCCAAACAATTTTCTTTACAAATTTCGTTTTGAGGTTGGTGCAAAATTTAGATATAACATATACATGTATAGGGACAATTTTTTCTTCTTTTCAAATTCTGGTTTCAGATATATGAAATGTTTTTCCACTTATATTGAACATAATGACTTTGAACCTTTAAAAAGATTTAATAAGAATATTAAATTATTGCATCTCTACGATAATCATGATAGATCCTATTTATACACTGTCTGGCTGTTTGACATACCTCTCCGTTAATTTGACCATCATCCTGCCCTTGACAGCCCGTCACTGATATGTTTTCAGAGGCGTAGCTGTCGTCGGATGATTGGCATGTTTTGCTTACCAAAGTAGACAAAAATAAACTGGCCCTGCGCTGATCGGGGATGACTTTTGAAAAATCATCTGGCATCTGCACTGCTCTCCTGAACCATATGCCCCTTAGAATATATGAAAATGAAGTCCACTGCCAAGGAGGCCACCCAAGATCAACAATTTAGGATAATTTGGAGGACATTTGTTACTTTTTTTCTAAAAGATACTAAGGAGGATGATGGGGATAGTGTTGAAAAAGATGCGTCTCGAGTTTGTGGCTTGAGGCATTTTCATAAGTCATTGACCGACTGCCATAAACAAATCTTGTCATTTGAGTCCGCAGGTTGACATGACATTTATAAATTTGTGGATCCCGTTTCCTGAATAATAAACAAATGAAGATTCATTGAATATATCTCACTGGGTGCATGACCGCTGTTGTCTGCAATTAAAATACTTTTATGAAGACATCATAAGTGGAGGGCAGAGGCCCAGTCAAAAAGACTAGAGGCCAGATAACGACAAAGGGGCATTGTGCCGAATCTGAAATTTAACTTGGTCTGATTTTCTTTGGTATTATTACAATATAATATTTCTCTGATGAACATAAATGGTAAATATAAACTTGGCAAAATTCATTTACAGTATAAAGGTTTTACCACATCTGTACTTAGAATAAAATTTCTATCATTTTGTCACCTAAATATAAGAAACAAAAATGGAAAAATTCATTTGAGGATGACTGTAAACCAAAAACTAGGTGACTTCTTGTAATTACTTTCTTGACCAAACAACAGATATTTAATGACACTGGGTAACTTTTAGTTGAAACTAAACAAGTTTTATCGCTACAATACAAGGCAGCAATTATGAATGGCAACACAATTAAAACACAAAGAACCCACTTTATCTTAGAGAGTTTATAAACCCTCTAGGACAAACTTATTTCTTTTATTCTCATAACTTTCCCTAATACATGTAATTGTAAAATAGTTGTTTTTTATAGAAAAATATTCACAATTTTTTCTGCAATGATTATCCAAGGATGCTGATGTCAGAGACCAGAAAATCAACATAAAAGAATAATTATATTAACACCTCTGAGGCTCTTAACAGATTTCATGCACATATATCACACCAGTTTGCAGTATTACAGTATGATACACTCTGCTACAAGGTGCATTTCTAATTCTTTAAAGTGTACAGGCACTGTGCCATATTCCCTTGACAAGAAGATGCAGGACTGAATTCCATTCACGGTATTAGTGTTTGAACAATTCATCCAGCGATCCTCCAAACGTGACAAACGCGCTCCCAACTTAATGACAATCTGGGCATGTCACCTCAAGATTGAAGTAGCCAGGATTTCATCGTCAGTGGAGGGAGAGGTGGAGGGTGGGGGAGGGGTGGGTGGTGTGTAAAGTAAGAGGTACTCCAGGCAATGAACTTCATCAAAAAAGGGTTTATCAGCCCTATGCTCCCATTAACCTTCAAGGTGATACAATGTAGCATAATGATTTGTCTGCTGAGTGCTAAAAGACCATGAAATCTACATAAAAGAAAAAATTACATTAACACCTCTCAGGCTGTTAACAGATTTCTCAAACTGTACAACTGTCCAAGGACCACTATACATAATACTGCCCACAAGGCCAAATGTTCTCTTTTAACATTCTGCAATAGCCTATTGATGATAAGTCTATCATTACATCTCCAGTGATGAAGGAAAAATATTTACACCATTCCATAATGATATTCATGTCTACTTACTCAACACTCCGCCCAATGCTGTTTTTCAATCCCATGTAGTCTGACTCTGTTAATTGATTTACACCATCTTATAATTCACCTACTTATTCGCAAGTTATATACTAGTCTGCAACATCCTCCCACCCTCCCCTCTCTCTTTATAGCCTATCTCTATAAAGTCTCTGACTCTATCCATTTCTCTTTCTCTGTCTACCCTTTCTCTCTCTCTTTGTGTCTCTCTGTCTCTCTCATGAATCACATTTTTTTTTCTTCTATATTACGTGTACCCTCCACTATTATCCCTTTATACTTTCCCTTGTAATAATTTAAAATCTTTATTCAACCCACCACACCCCTGTACATCATAAATGAAATCCCTCAAACATCCCTGTATCTTCATCTTGATTCAGCATCTTCTTTTTAGTCTTTCTTACTCTTTCTCCAACTTTCTCTCTCTATGCCATTATAGATGACAGCCTCACGCTTACAATTTCTGTCATTCCCCATCTTCTCAAATTTACTCTTAGCTGGAGGAGGAAGAGAGCAAACTTTGGTCCCCATCCAACTGACGAATGCTGGTATAGGGAAAGGTATATGACAGCCTAATAAGAGAAGAAGAGAAAGATAAGAGAGGAGACTATTCTGAACACCCCCCCCCCCCTAATCAATCATGTGGCAAGGTCTGAACAATTTAGTGCTGTAGACTACACTCATCCATAGGCCCTATGTATTATCAAGGGCTGGTTTAGGCTCGGCTCAAGTCATTTAAAAATTTGAAAAGAGAGTACCGTATTAGTGTTCATTGATTTGCTTTTTGGTTTTGCACTGCAGTATAGATTTAGTTGGTGTTGTAGTAGAGAATATGCATCTTCAAGATAAGAAGCCTACGTCTTTACATCAGAATCATTTATGGAATGATAATTGAAATGAAGATTGATAAACAAACAAAAAATGAGGAAAGAGGAAATTTATATTCATCATAGATGAAGTTGAAATTTCTGAGAAAAAAGTCTTTAGCTGGTTCGTCATGAAAATTAATATTTATAACATACTCATATTAAAATCATATTGGAACCTATCTGCATGTAAGGAAAATGAAGTAAACATGTTTTGTTATTGGTCATCAAACTCATGTGCCTGTAGCTCATACATGAATACAGGAGTAGGGTTAGCTGCACTTTTCAGGAATCCCTTCTTTCAGAAAGATAGAGAGAGAGAGAGAAAATGAGAAAGAGAGAGAGAGAGAGAGAGAGAGAGAGGGAGAGAGAGAGAGAGGAGGGAGGGATTGAGAAGATAGAACAGAATGAGAGAGATGGCAAGAAAAGAAATTGAGAGAGGGGGAGGGAGAGAGAATGCCTGCTCCGCCCAAAGTAGATTGGGTGAAAGAAGGAGCGTTTTATTTGAATGATTGGATGTGGACATCTTACAAGAAGGACAGGTGTGGAAGATGAGACCTGTCATCCACGTCTTCATCTTCTTCATCCATCGCCGGCCAAGAACGTGACGAAGAGGCTTTCAACAAACTTGGACAGAATATTATGCACTCTCCTGCTATTATATTACTCTGTATGGATACTATGTACTATTGAAAACAAGCATACATGTACAATATAATAGCATAAACGACTCATGTATTTGTCAAGTGGCTTTAAATGACACAATAAAAAATGTGAATAAATTTTTAGAGGGAAAAATAGACAAAAATACATGAGAACAAATTTTAGGCAGATTTTCTCAATTTCTATGTTTTCTCTGCTCAGTCATTAGAAAATGACCCCCCCCCCCCCACACAGACACACACACACACACATTGTTCCCATGTTTCAACATGAACCTGGTTTTCAGTTGACATGATTTTACTCCTCTCAATGGAATTTTATTTTTTAAATATAATAAAATATTATGAACCTCATCTGTCCCTCTACCTCCCGGCCTGCTGGTAGGGGGTTATCACAATTTTTCATTGAAAATGGGGGGGGGGGGTATAGGGGGGCTCTGTTAGCCTTTCAGACAACTCAAATATAGATTGACCTATGAGTAAAATAAATCTAAACCTCAAAATAAAAATGTTCGGACAGAGTCTTGACTATATAAGACTCACCTACCTAACCTGCAGTCCTGTTTCTATTTGTATGAATATATTATTTGAAAATCAAGACTTGCCCCAACAAATTTCATTTTGACGGGTTTAGATGGGGGGGGGGGGGCTCCGTTAGCCTTGAAGCCAGTTTTAGGTAACAGCTAGTCTTGTTTTTCAACAAATCATGTGCTAAATACCAACATATCAATGTTCAGAATCACTGTTTGAAATGCAATTACCAGGCGTCCTAGTTCCTTTCACTCTACCCACCGTCTAGTCAGTCGGGGTGCAAATCGGAGGGCACTGCCTACCTACTCGCAAATAACTCTCCCTTTACCAATCTAATCATTTCAATAGCATATCGCCCTCCCTTTCAATTTCATCTTTGGCCCGCACGCAGCAAGGCGCTTTCCCCAGTGACACAGCTGGTTTAGCGGAATGTTTGTCACCCTGTCCTGGCCGGCCATCTTGGTTCCTGCTTTTCTAATAGGGCAACCCGTGGTGCCAATTTGTCATTGGGGTTGGCTCGAACCAGGAGCCTAGAAATTGAAATTGAATGAGGCTGATCAGATTCATGTCATAGCCTCGTCCATTAAAGGCATACCTATAACCTACATCCTGTCTTTACTGGAACTGGGCCCTGTTTCATAAAAACCTGTTATCAATAACAAATGCTAAATATCTATGACAAAATTTGCTCTCAGCCAATCATATGCCACGATTTCAGTAGCTTATAACAGTTATTGCAACTTATTATTGATAACAAGTTTTATGAAACAGGGCCCTGGTCAGAATGTCTTTTTTTCTTATGCATCCAGATGACAGACCTTTCACATAATGATACTTCAATGAAAATTTGAATATTAAGGTAGCATTCTATCCAGTAGCTATATCCATGTTTGACTATCTGAGCAAAACCTGTTTTTAATTTTTCAGGTTTTCATTAACTAATTTTGCTATTCTTGATATACTGTTCTACTCTCATGCCTTGCATGAGAGACTTCCATGATTTCCATCAATTAATTTTGGTAACATTGTGAATTGGCAATTAAAGAACTGTGTCTTTGCCTTTAGTTCTGTTATATGACTGAAAAGTGTGAATAATGCAAAACTACATAGATAATAATATTTCAGGAATAGCAAATATGGCGATGAACAGTTGCCAACAAGCAGAATAACAGAACAATGCCTCTTAAAATCTTGGATTAAAATGTATATTGAACATAAACATGATCTTAAGATTCAGTACTTTTTATAAACATATAACATCTGATTTATGAATATATTATCTCCAAATCCAATTTGTTGTGATCTGTACAATTGTCAGGGACTATTGCATGATGTGCAGATCAGATAGAAAACAGAAATATAAGCTGCTTCATAAGATATCCTGAAGATACAAGTACCAGTGCTGATTATAAATTGATGGGAATGAGTGAAATAACCAACAGGAATTAAAGAGAAGGTTGAGTTCTGGGAAGAGGTAAAAAATAATCTGTGAGCGTTATCATTGTTATTATGCAAGGGTGGAAGAACATCAGATTAAACATGTTCCCTGAAAAGCATGGCTCTTCAAATGCCTTCATATTCTAAATATGACATGAAACATCGTAAAAATTGGGGATAGGTTTTTTTCGCCATGTGCTCGTGTAGTCCCATATACATCATTCTGTGTACAGTGCTTGTAACTTTGCCAAGATTTGGCCAAATTTCTTATCATTTTGATGATTCCAGAACCTTGCAATACACACAAATACTTATATACTAGATGATCAACCTTTTCTGATAGATTCCTCATCGTTTCTTTCACAATGCAATCACATGACCAGAACTCAACTTTATCTTTAAATATAAGAAATCTGCAAAAATATCCAATGGTTCAAAATTCAATCATGTAGGCTCACAATTAGTAGATTTGATTGGTTCTTAGAAGACAAGATTATAGAGTACCGAAGCTGTGACGTCATAAAAATCTCTTTTTAGAATTTCTCAATTTTTTCTTCATATTCTGAAAGAACATCAATAATAATGTCCAAATGTCGAAAACCAATTGAATATGTTAAGTATTGGCTGAGATATGACCTTCTGAATAAATATACTCCCCATAGGAACTCAGTGTTATATGCTCTGGCTCCTAATGGTTAGGAGCCAGAGCATATAACACTGAGTTCCCATAGGACATATATTCATTCAGATGGTCATATCTCAGCCAATACTTAACATATTCAATTGGTTTTCGACATTTGGACATTATTTTTGATGTTCTTTCGGAATATGAAGAAAAAATTGAGAAATTCTAAAAAGAGATTTGTTGATGACGTCACACTTCACCACTCTATAAGCTTTAATGTCTAGACTGAAAGTCTTAAAGGCACATTAAGGTTATAGTAATTTCATTGCAGTCTGTGTATTTCAATAACGAATGTCAAAGCATTCATATCATATTCTTTTGGGATAAGAGAGCCTTTCAATTCAACTTGCATTTTTTTTTTTTTTGGGGGGGGGGGGATTCGAGGGAGAGAAATGTATAGATGTACAGTTATAAAATCCTTATGAGTGAAAGCTGAAAGTGTATGTTCATATATTTATAGAGTGTACCAGTGAAGGCATAACGTCTTATTAACAACTTTCATCAATACAGTAGCAATAACTAAGACCTCTCATGTATGGCATTCTTCACATACATACTGAGTAATCTTTTATCATCTTTCCTTGAAATGGACAAGAAGAGTTTACAAAGAAATAGATAACACAGAGTTGTCATCACAGAAGTACCTCAATGTATATGTACATCTATTCAAAACCCCTAACTGCTCTCACTGTCTACAGTTAGCTGTACAAGCCTATATCCTGGAGAAAAACTCATTAACATAATTATCACACAGATGTGAGGAGTTCCAGGTAACAGCTTTCGGCCAAGCAGCACCTTTTCCTGCAACACTGATATATCCACAAACAAACAAACAGCCCAAGCTTGCACTCTTTCACTGAAGGGAGACCCTATTATGCAATCCATTGGCACCCAATCAGTCCCCTTAATTGGTCACAAGTACCTATCCTTTGTTTGCTCTTCCAAGCTTACTAATTTCCTTGCCCTGAAGGACTTTCAGGGGGACAAAGAAAAGGCAACTTCTTGACTTGGTGCCACACGGAAAAGGTCATTATCACTTGGGCTAAGAGAAGGTAATGGCTTCTTTTGTGTGTCCTGGTGGTCCCAAACAATCTGTTGTTTACAAACACAATAGTGGAGGATCCTCAGCTAATGACTCGGTCCCATTCATATAGGGCTTCATGGTTGGGTGTTACTGGAATCCTATACAGATTGCTATTTTGCACGTAGACTCGACTACAAGTTTCTCAAAGGTTTGGAACACGAGGTGACATTTCCTGATATGGGTCAGGAGATGTAGCAATCTTGTCAAACATTCCTCATGAACCTACACCTTTATACCATAGTGTTAGCATAAATGTCTTATTTCAAATTCAATACTGTTAATTAAGGCAGCAAGTACAATTTACATAGGCCTGATCGACTTCTTACATATTAGTATCTAGCATTGCTGTTAAAGGTAAAACCAGTATTGGAAACGCCCCCATTTCAAAAAATGAAATGGAAGCTCTAATTATTACCAATCATGTAAAAGAATATGTTTTGACTAATACATGATGATACAAAATTTGCCAGGAAACCGCCTACTAATTGATATATTTGGTAAATTAGTTTATCTATTGGTATGTGGGAGATAAACGCATGTGTCGCACACGTGTGCGTAGTCCCATATACATCTTTCTCTGTACAGTGCTTGTAACTTTACAAATACTGGGCCAAATTTCTTATCATTTTGATGATTCCAGAACCTTGCAGTACACACCAATACTTATATGCTAGATGATCAACCTTTTCTGATCGATTCCACAACGTTTCTTTCACAATGCAATCGCATGACCATAACTGGTCTTTATCTTTAATATTTTGCATTTAGAATTGGAATTGTATCCATTTTACTGTAATCTATAGTTCTTGAAGGACTGCCATCTTCACTGATTGAAGAAGTACAGGAATCAAAAAGAAATATGGACAAATAATAAAAAAGGCTAGTACTCATATTCCTAAAAATATAGACATATTCCTCTATTTTTCAAGATATATAAAGTCACTATCTCATGTATAACCCCATCCTCCCCCCCCCCCCCCCCCCAGCTGAAAAATAGGGAGGTAAAATGGCTTTTTCATTATGACAATCAATCTGCACATTTTTGAAGAGTTTCTACAAATACACCTATGCATGAGCAAAATTTGACTAATAGAAAATATATGTTATGAACATTCAATTTACATGTAGACATCCATCTTTGCAAATATGAATGGACATTCAATGTATGGCATGCTCCTTTTTTTAACCCTGGCATGAAAGACTGCATACCTTTCAAGGAATTAAACCACTGATAAGATTCTATTGGATATGACATCTGTTAAACAGTCACGCTACCTGGTTCAACAAGGTAAATCCATGTTTCTTCAAGGAAAGATATTCTCGGAACAAATTTCACCAATTTAAGAGAAGAAATGAGTCATCGGGTTCAGCGTGTAATGCAGGAAAGTAGTTCTGACAGATGGATGACCCGATGGTTTTAAGAATCATTCAACTTTAAACATGAGCCATTTATCTGTCTCATACCCCTGTAAAAGCATACATTCTTAATCATAAAAGGAGTGCATCTATATACTTTATTTTCGAATACATTTTGTCTCTGAATTAGTCATACATGGTACATGGACTTTTGTTTCATCTATAATGCTCATTCCTATTCTCCATTTTGTCAATCTAGTCATTTATTTTAATGCATCAACCTTATTCCTTGTTTGTGTTTTGTCTCATCAATAAGAGATAACAAATGTTTCCTCTGCAGCATGTGGACAAATAAGAACATTCAAATGTATCTCATAACAACATACAAAATACTTTCTGTGATGCACAAACATCACAGAAGTTGTTGTTTCATACCATTCGTCATACTTCATAGCAAGATTGTTCCTGAATTCTGACATTCTTACAAAATCCTTCCTGAGCCACCAAGTTTATGAATATACCGGTAACTGCAAATTTGAGGGACAAGTTTGTCTATTTCGTTCCATTTTCATGTTCATTTTGATACAATCAGTTGTGCCTTAATAGAAGACAGAAAATTTGTTCTACAATTGTAAAACAAAAGATGAAATGAAACACATATTAATTAAAGCACAGATGAGCTAGTGGATTGTATTTACATATTCTACTTCCCAAATGTTTAGTATTTTTCACATAAAATGTATGCTTTTCAAGGTTCAATGATAAGACCTGATCATGCTATTTTTTAATTTAAAAAATCCAAAGTTCGAAAATGTTTTTAATGCCACTGATGTTTAAAGGCAAAAGATGAACAAATAATATTTTTTTGTTCACAGGCACCATCAAAATGATATTGGAAGCCTCTAAGGAAGTATATTCCCATATTGTGAGACATGATCCGCATGAAGAAACTTTCAAATCTGACAATCAATTTATCCGAAGTCTATATCAGTTGAAGATGGTGCATAAAACAATATATTTAAATTGGAAAGGTAGCAATGGCAATTTTTCCACAAAGTCTGCATAAGGTGCATGGAAGTAACATACAAACCACATTCAATATTTATTAATTCCAAAATTACTCCATGAAATAATTTTGAGCATATTACACCCACTTACTGTTCTCACCGAATCAAATGTATATATGATGATACTCTCGGTGATATAACATTCACCCTTGAACAAAAACTATATACTGTATTACCATAGAGACCTTACAAGGAAATGTTTGCTATTATTACCTCACAAAGCATGTATGTTGGGAATTAAGGACCATGATAACTGCCATGTCTTACTCATACCCTTAATTGGATCAATGTGCTACGCCCAAGGTCCTCTACACATTGCACTCTTAACTAATCTTCTTCCGACAAATTAGTTCTGAACCTTCCCATTTTTCTCGCTTTCATGCCTTCTAAATGTGTTAATTATGTAGAAGTGGGATGGGGTTATGTCAGTTGTAATTCTGACAAATTAGTTCTGATCATCCCCTTTTTTGTCTCTTCCATGCCTTCTAAATGTTCTAAAGCCCCTTATTATATAGAAGTGGGTTGGGGTTATGTCAGTTGTAAATGAAGCAGTTTTAAGTATTACCAAAGGCTAGTTGCTCTGTGTGAAAATTAATATTTTGTGAATTTCGTTCCAAGAATTTTTACTCCAGAATTACATGTACTATGAAATCAACAGTGCCATCTGAAATGCACAATTAATAAATATTCTCACATTTTGTATATCTGTTAAAACTAAAAAGGACATCTGACAAGCACAGAAGGGGGAGGGGGCTATCAAATTTATCCAAAGCGGGAGGGGGCAATTCATGCACAAATTTTGCATATTTTATCTGGGGCCTTCATTGTGCCTCCATTTACTTATAAGATAGATATTTGATTATAAACAAATCATATCTTGCACCTTTCTTTAAAACAAATAATCATAGAGGATCAATTTATTTGCAAAAATTGTCCAAGTTATATAAACATAAGAAAATATAAATTATTTTGTGAAATCTTGTCTTGCACTTACTGGTGAAATATTTTGTCATCACACCTTAGGTCCACGATGACACAGCCCGTGATGAGAAAAGCCTATGGTAGTTCAGCATGAAAACTATGTGATGTGATGTGTGAAATCACCAAAATACGCATGAATGTAGATGGGGCCCTCCAGTATGCTTGAATGTGGTATGAGGCTTTCCATCTCCACCTATCTGAAGTTAACAAGATCAGCATAATTAGGGAGGAGGAGGAGTAAGTATGTCATCGATGAAATGAGATTGAGGTTGTGCAACATACCAGAAGCATTATTGAGCATAGCTTATTTTTTCTTCATATTAACATTTTTAAAGGTAGTAATGAAAAGAAAATACTTGTCACAGAAGCCAAAGAAAATTCAGTGTGTGTTAAGAAATTGAATTGATTGATGTGTACACTGTTTCTGCAACAGAAAATCAAGAAAATAAAGTGCAAGTGCTAATTGATAATAACAAAATTAAAGGAAGAAAATATGATAGACAAATTTAGCAATTTATACAACCATGGACTACTTAAAGATTAATAGATTATACTTTTATATTCTATTGCAAATTGTTCTGCAATTGATATATTATTCTAGTAAGCTTGAAACAATTATAAATTGACACAATTTTAGTATGATTTTTATATACTATGCACAAAACAAACGCAACTTTTATATTTTTAAAAAGCTTGATAATTTCCCTTTATTTTGTTACCCTTTGAGGGAAATTAAACAGAACAAATACACCATTAGGTGTAATGTATGATTAATCACTGGAACACCTAAAAAGGATTTGGTTGGTTAATTTAATTAGGGGGCCCTATGTAAGATTTGGTTAATACTTTCCTTTAAGTAATACATTCCGGCTGTTTTCTTGAAAGGATGTTTTCAAAATAATTTACTCTTTGCTTTCATCTATCCCTCTAAATTACATTGACAGAAGGAAATGTTGCTCATTATCTGAAAGTTGATCCCTTCAGATGAATATGAGAAAAAGAAAACAAAATCATATCTTTCACCATGGTTTTCATTGGAAATGGCTGATGAAATGTGCTTTTTAAATGGAGGAACCCATCAGAGTTAAAATCGTAGTGATTGTAGAAAGATCATTCATTTTCATCTGAAATGCACTGTCTGATCAATCAGTTTTGTACATGAAAACAAAAAAATAAGAATTACCCATATTTTAAAGAAATGCTGCCCTCTCGCTGTCTGTAAAATCAGAGAAAAAACTTGTGTCCTGTGTGTAAATAGGTTTACCAATTTCATGACCTACTTTTCAAACTAAAGTGAGTATAACCATTTTATTATAATAAAATCTAGTGGTTGAACATATTGTAAAACAAAAAAGAAATCTTACTCTATGAAATATTCAAAAATAAAAATATTTTATAATTCAAGTTGATGTTAATCATGTTTCTCTGCCTATTTATTACAGGCCTAAATTATTGTTTCACTTTCGGTAAGTGAAGTATAATGATAATAATTATGTAAATGAAGTTATGCATGAAGTTATCATTTCCTTTCGATACAAACACAACATACTCTTATGCAATGTAGTCAAATTTGTAACACTTATCATGATAAAAAGTGTTTTGATAAATTATTTTATCAAAAATCATGACTAAAAATATAAAAATATAAAAAAGCATGACAAAAAATGAATTTCTTCAATCAAAGGAAAATGAAATTATGAAATTGAAATGGATGTCAATCTACATGTAAATTATCACCTGCAAGTCAGGGAGGAAATGCGTCTAGACAGATAAGGGATCAAACTTTGATCTGAGGCTCGGTGCGTCTTCATTTATCTCTCTGTGTCATCGTGTTCATGGATTTGTACAACTTCCTCCCGAGCAATTGAAGCATAGTATTGCTTCCTGCATTCAGGAGTTTCCTAGGGTGAGCTCACAGCGGTCGGGTTGAGAGACAGGCTTGATAGGGCCACCTCCGTTTCTCGTTAGGCAAGTTAAAATTATGCACGCTCAGGCCAAAGGCAACTGAAAGACAAAGGAATTTAATGAAGGAAGACTAAAAAACTTGTTTGTACTTTCGTTTTCAGTTGGTCTGGAAAGTTCTAAGGCTAAATAATCACAATTAAAGGGAGGTTTAAGAATGCTACATACAGGAATAACAAAGGAAGCAAAAAGGATTGGAATATTTTTAAACAAAAAGAAATCTTCACTAACTAAAGAATAAAGTATTATTTTACCACATATACATTCTTTTGCCCAATATACATACAGTTTGAAAACAATACATTAAAACTTACAAAGCTTGATCTCCTTTGACATGGTAAACAAAAAATCAAAGTACTTCACATTTTAAAACATAAGCCCATTTATAAAGTTTATGTTGTATTTCATAAACCTTGTAAGACGCCTTAGGCGGGACCAAGAAAACTCCTTTCAAATAAAGTGTAATGGATTTGTATGATTGAAATCATCAAAAGAGCAGACACACAAAATTTGGAATATGGGAGATATCCACAAGCCATAATACAATCTCCAATGAAATCTAGAAAATGTAGCGAGTTCATGGAAACTTGAAAAAATAAACATAAGAAATTTGAAAAATGTGATCTCCTACTCGGAAAATAAATATATATTTGGTTTACTATTTGCCAAGCTAAATCTAAATGAAAGTAGGTTCTATCCACTACTGTTGTTTAACTTTACTTTCTAATATAACTTTAATTTAATTTTTACTTGTAGTGTGTTGTATGTAAACACTACATTGTTTATTTTGTTGTTGTTGTTGTTGTTTTGTTTTGTTGTTGTTGTTTTTTTTGGGGGGGATCTTGTAGTCCTTAGTCCTAAAATCTAAAACTTTTAGCCCAGCAAAACTGAGTTTCCCATAACATCCACCTTATTTCATTAATCACTTTTTGCTTTTTGTTTTATTTGATACTTATCTTTTAACATGACAAAAGAAGCCCCCCCCCCCCCACAACAACAACAAATTAAAAAAATATTAGTCCTAGTCTCACTTTTGAAGAGTGCAAAAACAGTTACACAACTTTAAAATGAATACTAGGGATATTAGGCCTAGATCTACTTATATCTTGTTTTATTCTTTGATTTGGATGGGGGGGGGGTGCTCTTAATATAAAATATAGACCTTAAAATGTAATTATAAATATCTAAAAACTGAATGAAATGTGACCAGGGTCTCAAATCTACATCTTTTAAATAACAAGTTTGCCACAGCTCACAGACTGTAAATTGAATGCTATGCAAGCTCCACAGATTATGGCCCTGGGCCTGGGCTGGGTCTCATTTTTGTATTGTTTGCACATTACATTTACCCCATCGATCTATGTTTTGCAGCCAAACTCACACACAAAGTCATCAAGTTAAAATGATATGAAAATCTGGGAGTTTTGTTTGCTTACTGCTTTGTACACTCAGATTTTAAATTTTTACCTAAACTTTCCTTAGGGATAAGCGTACATGTACTCAAGTATCATAAAGGAATAACTTCGGGCTACAATTACTAAAAAGTTATAGAACACAACAATGCAAAGTAAAAGATTTGAGGAACACATTCATCACTTGACATTAAAGCACAACGACTGTACAAGACAATGTCATTATGAATGAAAAGATAATCAGTTTGTAAACAGGCATTACCCAACTGTCATGAGATTTATCGAAGTGGAACAGATGACAATAGCACCATAGCAGACAGGCAGGTAAAGTTATGAACTCCAAAGAGTTCGCTCCAAATTTGACCCGAGAAGGAACAGAATCTCATTCATCCCCATTCGATTTGTACGCAATACATACAACGATGCACCTGCTATAAAACCTTTTGTCTGCACGAGTCACGTGACCAATCCACCCCTTTTCATTGGTCAGGCACTAATTGATTAGCGACAGGCACGTTTGGCAGCTCCCATTTACCCTAGCAATTTTGGGATTATTCTCATCATATCATTGAGTCAAAAATTGCACTTCAACCATTATAAGTTGATTTCATTGCTTAAACTGTCCTGTGAGTGAAATTACGGCAATATTTGGTGATAAACTAGGCATCGTATGCAAATTTGGGATCCCAAACACGGCTCCTCCCTGTGACGTCACCGATTGAAGCCATAATACACTTGCCCTCTGATGGTGTATGCTGTGTGGAGATCGAAGCGAGCAAGACCCCCTTGCAGAACACCGTCCACCACCGTTCATACACACAAGATGCACGGGCTTGGCTGGTGTGGTAATTTTGTAGTACCAAGCTGATGCCTGATCGTCGACTTCGGAATATACTTCGTCTTTGAGGCTCGATATTTTCACCATTTAGCTGACTTTCTACCCTTGTTAAAGGAGATCTGTATTATTGGAATACTGCAGAAGATATACGGTTTGAAGATGGGTTGGTTGGTGAAAGAAAATCGGCATCTAGCCGTTGGATTTTTACTGACATTGATGGTGGTGCTTTTTCATTTTGGCGCTGCCAATGCACAGTTTGATTACAACGAGGGAATAACACACGGGCGCTGTGAAGCCATAACAATCCCGCTATGCGAGGATATGCCCTACAATATGACGATCATGCCGAATCTTCTGAACCATCAGCACCAAGAGGATGCAGGGCTGGAGGTTCACCAGTTCTATCCTCTCGTCAAAGTACAGTGTTCTGAGGATTTGAAGAATTTCCTGTGCTCAATGTATGCTCCAGTTTGTACAGTGCTTGATTCAGCATTGCCCCCGTGCAAATCGCTTTGCCTGAGCGCCAGGAATGGGTGCGAGAGCCTGATGAACAAATTTGGCTTTTCGTGGCCTGCAAGTCTTTCCTGCGATCAATTTCCAGAAGGGGGCTTGTGTTTTGATCGAAATCGCACCGACGAACGCATTACCATTCCCTCCACCAAAGCTCCAAATATCACCAAGCAGACGGAGCCCACTGTTACGAAAGAAGTTCCGTTCACCTGTCCTCTAGACCTGACCGTGGATCATGATTGGGATTACACATTTATGAGGGCCCAAAACTGCGGGGCACCTTGCAACATGTACTTCCACACGCCCAGGGAGCAGAACTTTGCCAGATACTGGGTCGGTTGCTGGGCGTTCGTCTGTGCTGCCTCCTCGCTCTTCACCGTTCTGACGTTTCTCATCGACCGCAGCCGATTCCGCTACCCTGAGCGTCCCATCATTTTCCTTTCCGGATGCTATTTTGTTATCTCGGTGGTCTTCATCGCAGGGTTCTTTTTGGAGGATAAAGTTGCTTGTAACCGACCATACCATCCAAACGCGGAATCTACTTTAGTCCAAGGGGCGAAACAGCAATGGTGCACCATCCTTTTCATGTTACTCTACTTTTTCCAGATGGCGTCCTGTCTGTGGTGGGTCCTTCTCAGCCTCACCTGGTTCCTGGCTGCGGGACTAAAATGGGGCCACGAAGCCATAGAACGCAACTCCCAGTACTTTCACTTCGCTGCCTGGTCCATTCCAGCCGGAAAGACCATCGGAGTCCTCGCTACTGGCCAGGTCGACGGCGATTCCCTGTCCGGGGTCTGTTACACTGGGATTCGCGACATGAATGCGTTGCGTGGATTCATACTCGCGCCACTCTTTGTGTATCTCATTATCGGATGCTTCTTCTTGTGTGCTGGATTTATCGCGTTGTTCCGCATCAGGACTTTCATGAAAAGCGATGGCAACAAGACAGATAAGCTGGAGAAACTCATGATCCGTATTGGTATCTTCTCGTTGCTTTACACCGTCCCAGCCACAATAGTCATCGGATGTTACATTTATGAGCAAGCGAATAGGGAAATTTGGGAAGTGGCCTGGCTATTAGGAAATTGCCACCATTACAGCTTTGGGTGCCCTCAAGCTCAGAACTTGCCAGAAGGGATCACTTTAGATATGCTACAAGCTATCAATTTGCCGGGTCCAGACTATCTTGTTTTTATTGTTAAATATTTGATGATGCTCATTGTGGGAATAACCAGCAGTGTTTGGGTTTGGTCACCTAAAACCGTAAGATCGTGGACCCAGTTTTACTCAAAACTCTGTAATTTTTCCTCTCATCCTAAAGGTGCTGGGCCCCCAGCCAATGTATGATCTCCGGGTGAGAAAGAATCAAGCACAGACAATTTGTATGGACTTGTAAAAAACAATATGTGACCTTTGACATGGAAAACTAATATGGAAAGTGATGAATCTCCTTAAGGATAAAGTGAGTTTCATAGATAACTCCTTGAGACATCTTTACATGAATTTCTTATTTAATGTCCTTGTACGACTAATCCCTTGATGCCAAGAGGATACATCATTTCTTTTGGGAAATTTTTCTTTTTTATTTAAACTCTCTGAGAATCTGAAATAATTGTTTGCCATTTTCAGTTTTAGGTTTTGGTTCTGTTTTTTTTTCAAATCAAAAGCAAGTAAATAGCAACAAGCGTTTTCTGATCAATAACTTGATGACATTTTTTTTTTTTTGTTGGGGGGGGGGGGTATGTCACTCATTCTGACCTACAGATTCCGACAAAATTTAGAGGATTTTATAGAGCTGTCAATGTGCAAACTTTATGATCACTACATGCTCTGTAGTTGTACAATTTTGTAATACGAGCGTAGCATCAGGTGTTGCCAATTTTTGTGTACATGTAATCTGCTTACAAAGTATTATTGTTTCATAAACTGTACATGTATCTTGATATGCCTTTGTAAATAAACAATTTATGTATAAAAAAAAATGTACAGCTAACAGAAAAATGTAAACAAACTATGCTAGAAATGTACACTTTGAAATAAATCTTCAACTTTATCACAGAGTTGATGTGTTGATAATTTGATATAACAGGTATTATATGTTGTAGGAAAGCTGTAGAATTGCATGATGGTTATTATGTCCAATCAATGTAAAGAAAAAATAATACATCTTATGGTTAGTAAGTTGACGTAGTGAAAAATTCCACCAAGATTAACAGTAACTACTAGTTTGAAGTACATAACTTGTGTTGTTTCTGTGACACGACAATTTTTCAATGAAGCACATTTCACTTTGGTTCTAAATAATTCAATGCAATTAGAGCATTGTCACGAGTACATAATGGCTGAATCATGGTGGGGGATATGGTTCTGTGAATATTCCAGTTCCTTTTTTTTAAAACATGAAATAAAGTACAATTTGTTTCCAAAGTTTCGATACTGCAGTAGATTTGAGTAAGGTGTGCTATTTCCATGGGTTTGAAAGGAATATCAATGGATGTTCACTTAAAATTCACTGAATTAACATATAATTTAACAAAATATTGTTTTCAATATCGCTTGCCTCTGGCATTCTGTGGTGTTGGGCATTATTGACAATCTTTGCTTTCAATTCTTTCATAAACTGTAACCAAATTGAAATTGATTTACTGCCTACCGTATGGAATAAAAGAAGATATTGTGTATTCATATTTCACTACCAACATCATTTTTTATATGCTGGCACATATATTTAGGCCTGTAAGGTTAATTAAATCAGTTTCCCAGAGTTTCCTTCTTTTTACTGCTCTAATCACAAGCTACAATTAATTACAGGTATGCACTGTTTTGTCTTCAATGCAAGAAAATGTAGGCTTTTTAGTGTCTCATTAATTATTCTTGTTGTTAGGGCTTCTGCCCTTTTGTTAGGAGTTCCACAGGATGTTTTTAAAATGTTATCATAGTTTTCATATACATATTTGATCTTTTGGCTTAATGTGGGGGTGATTATGAGCAAACATGTATTTAAAATTTCGAAATTTTCCCACAAAATCCATATGTATTTCACTTTTTATGTCTTTAGCTTAGTTGATGACATCTCATTTCTCAAATTGGTTCATATTCTTTATTTGCAAGCATAAATCAGTGATTGAGATCTATTCAACTTCAGAATCTACATGTTATTTCAATGTACATGTATTGCCAATCAAAAAAAGACACACACCCAAACTCTGTAGTTTGTGGTGATACAGTTTTAATACAAGTTATGTGTAGCCTGTCAAAACTTAAATTACAGGATTTTCCACTGCTAATTTTTTCTTCTAGTTTTGTATGAGTTTCCATGCAGGCTAATTATTCCTACATGTATGGTGCTTTTTGGTTATATGTTACTAAATAAAACTATTGATAATCATGGATTATAACTAAGTACAGATAGTGTTGGCTGCAGTTTTTATCTGATTTAACTGATCATAAATTGATATGACTCACTATCAGAAAGTGTTTATTACGCTTTGTATTTAATCTGTTAGATCTTTAGTTCAAACTCGTTACAAATTGTTCACATTTTCTCTTTACTTACAATGTGTGAAATTTTACAAATGGAGCCAGTTTTAATTCTATGGGCAAATAACTATTTAATTCATCATCCACATTTCTCATGTGTGTATGTTCCCTTGTATTCCACTGCACTATGCATTCTTCTTGCATATTTTTGTATTGGTTTTGAGTACAAAGGCAGATTAATTATGTCAAGAATTTTACAAGCGCCATTTGTAGTCCAATTTGTACAAGATTCAGTGTTATGTGACCGAATCGCTCTTGAGAAAGCCGATATGTTTTACATGTGTATCAATTCTGTGGAAAACTGGAAGATTTTTTTCTTTGTTATTAAGGTTGTTGATGTTAAAAAGAAATAGAAAGATATGTGAAATTAAAAACGCAAACATTTCTTGTATTTAAATCCTGAATTTGTCAATAGTGACCTTTGTTTTGTGTGTTACATGTAATCTGTACATGGCTTATTAGCCTTTTTGGATTTAATTTCTCCATTATGCAGAGCTCAATACTAACTCCTTTATAATATGGATGGCATTTCAGAGGTCTGTGTGGTGTGTCAGGACCTGTTCCGCATTTTCAATTTACAAAATATGAGGGTCTTAACTCTGTGGAGTGATTTTTTTCCCATAAAGTTTTGTGTATCAAAAGCCTTGATAGTATTGAGCTCTGCATAATTAGTTACACCTAAAGGGTGGATATTCAGAGTGTGTATGATATGATCCAGTGTGATATGTTTATTGGTAATGGTTATGTTGTGGGAACTTGGAAACCCCCTCACAATGTAATCCATGTACATGAACATTATTTTTCTTATTTAACAAAGAAAGTTACAAGCATTTGGATTTAGCCAAATTATTTTTCCATGATTCTAAACCAGACAATTTTGTTTTAGTTTAATGAATGCGATTTAGTTTTTCTGCGTGGTGCTGTGGTAACTGCTTACCATAACAATCTATGAAATTATAAGCCTACTACCAAGTAATACATACATGTACATTAACATAGGCTGGTAAGGACCATATACAATACATTCATGTACATGTAAGCTTTCCATTGCTACTCTACTTTTACGAAAAGCTTTATTATTTAAAATATGTGTATATGGAATAGTACTCAGTAACAGAAAACAATTCATGGAATAAATGGTCTCTCTGGGAAGAAAACACAATTTCCAATTATTCCCATAACATTAGACTGGTGCCAGGACTCTGTTGACCCAAACAGGGGTGGAACTGGTATAAAAAGCAGTTTTGATTTGACCTGTAAATTCCCCAAGTGGCCTACCATATGCTAACCGGTCTTGAA
The DNA here is from genome assembly GCA_035222895.1 of Strongylocentrotus droebachiensis. Classification (NCBI taxonomy): domain Eukaryota; kingdom Metazoa; phylum Echinodermata; class Echinoidea; order Camarodonta; family Strongylocentrotidae; genus Strongylocentrotus; species Strongylocentrotus droebachiensis. The sequence goes on from JAVYIG010013317.1 coordinate 33,446, forward strand.
TTTCTCCACGGGAGGGAGATGGATGAAAGGAAAGCGGTCACGAGTAGGGGCAGGGTGTCGAGTGAACCGCTGGAATCGCTCGCTGAAATTCACATGGAATTGCTTCAGCTTTTTTGTCCTTGGGCCATCCTAATACACGTACAACAAAGGCATGCACTGCATGGTTTAGTGTACACATGTAGCCCTACTACGTGAAATAGTGTTCTGTATGTTAATTGTGTGCATGTACCTAGCTACCAAAGTCAATTTAAATTGAGGTTTGCCAGCCATGAAAAGACCGTCCACCATTTTTCTTCCCGTTTGCTTTCCATAAACGGTTATCAAAGCGGCAAGGGTGTGTATTTTGTCACCAAATTTCATGGCTACTGCGAGATATGTGTTCTGCATTTTTCTTTCTTCGTTCTCCCTTCTGCTCCAAGGTTCTCAGAAGTTTTTCCGTCCGCTCTTGGTATTTGTTTGTCCCAGTAGGACTACCGTGTTTTTCTAAATTACTAGAGTAGGGCTTAAATAAACACACGGCTAACGGAGCCCATTCAATTATGTATGTATTTAAGGCACTTTGTTCTGTGGTCTCTTTCTCTCCTTTCTTCTCCTCGGCACAATTCATTCTCTCTCTCTTTTACGCTTAGAGAAAAAAGGACCAGCGTGCTTAGTTAAGAGCATGCATGGCTGCAAGTTGAATCACTGGCACACAATAGCAATCCATTGAAGCGTTTTGAGGTAGATTAAGAATGGAAGGATCCCATTCAAATGGTTACTTCTTCGTTTTACAGTACATAACACTGGCCATAACATCATTGTTGAAAATCTAAGCTCAAGTTGCACTGTACTAGCACATTGGGCTGTTTGTTTGCACATAATTATAATGACAGGACTTTGCTAGTTTGCTTGGCTGTATGGTAATTACAATCAAGAATGAAGATAATTGTATTGCAGTCTTTGTGCAAGGTAATATAATTTTATGCTACATCGTATGCTGCATGCAGTAGATGTAAGCTTCTGTAGAATTTAGGAACAGAGCAGGAAATATTTGGGCCTAAGAGAAAAAGGGGGGAAAATATTACCCAGAACTTGAGTTGTACATCTAGTATAAATAATTGTACTGTGTCAGTGATTGTACTACATGTAGTACAAGTAGCATTAATGTTGCCACTTAACTTGTAGATCTATCTTATCAGTGAGAATTTCTTCAGGTAAATACATGTACAATGTACATTGTACATCATTCAAAAGAGACTTTAAGATTTTGTTTCAAATCATCAAAAAGTATCATTAGTTTCTTAAGTGTAGTTCCTTTTATAATTTATAAAAACATATATAATTCACTACATGTAAGTACTTATGATATCATACACAATTATTGCAAACAGATTGGATTGAAAAGGTGGTTACAATTTCTTTTAACATTGTGAGGTTTATTTATCTCAATTTCTAAAAGGGTACTTTAAAAAACACTATAATTTATTAAAATAGGATTTATAAGGCACCTAATTCACCTGAAACCAAAGTGGATTTGAAGCATTTAAAAGGTGCTACTCGATTCCAGTTCAAGTGTGAGAAATGACACAGTATACTGTACTATGCTGGTACATGTATAATCATTATCAACCCATGCTGGTACTTTTCTTAATTTACTTGATAAAATTGAGAGCGAGGTAAGCTTATATCCTATGAAATTGAGAGAAATGTTATATGATACCGTAGAAGTATTGTGGTGATGTTTAGTACAGGCAAACAGCATGTTGGACCACTGGATTTCTTTGTCAAGATCTTAAAAGACAAAAAATGCATTGTGTTTCCTTCCAGACATGCAGACCAATGCCATTACTCATCTTAACCATGCAAACATTTATTCCTTTGTCCCCTTGACTCCCGTCAGTGGCCATACTCAACAATAACATCCAGCATTCCGTCGTCGCGATTGATCGTCTCCCAAACCACCTTGGACATCGTCTGAGCCTCTGAGAGATGTTGTCCTGAAACCTTGGCCTTCACAAGACACATAGTCATCCTATGTCCCCTATACCACCACTGTGTAAACTCCTACACCCCTTTTCATCATCAGCCCCAGTGGCTGTGCTTGGGCATGGCGGGCGCTGCTATGAGTCAGAGGCAGCAGCTCAGAGTCATTTTTCAGGAGGAGTTGGGTTTCCAATAAGCATGACTCATTGCTCCCAGAGATAGAAATCACATTCAATTTCGCTCCGAGATTGCTAAATAATTAGTCCCCCGTAGGATGCACAAGCAATTTGCGAATGTACTGTTAAAAAAAGCTTTATTCTAGATCTCTAATGCAAAGGTAATGGTGTATTACACTGTATTCTAGTTTTCTAAATAGCAGATGTTGAATTTTCTTTGGTCATTATGCACAATGGAATTAGCTCCTGTCATATCTGTCCAAATATTATTGATAGGTTTTCCCTTCTTAAACTAATCAATTATAGTTATTGCCAGATTTTTAACTGATATGTCAGTTATGAAAACCAACTGAATGTATATTTTACATTAAAAATGGACACAAAAAGGCTTGTACATGTAGGCTCACACAGATACTACCAGTACATGTACTAAATATCTATCCTCACCATACATTCATACAATTATCTTTTTCTTGTTCTTCTTGTTTCATTCTCTTTTTCTTTCTTTCTACCTTCCTTTCTTTCTATCTTTTTAAAGAATTTCTTTTTCCACCCATCTCTTTCTCTCACACACTGTTCTACCTTTTATTGCAATAGTATCAGCTTTTTAAGCAGACTATAATTTAATTGTAAATAACAAATGGTGCAATTACATACATGTATCTATCTAAAATATTTTGAAATACTACTTGCATCAAGAGTATAATAAATACACATAACTATGTGACTTTTCCCCTCAGTCCTATTACAGTGGTATGAATTATGGACTGAACATGGTCCTAGAGACAGACTGTAGTAGTTAATGATATAAGAGCGTCAAAGTGTCTGCTGGGAAGATGTGCCCGTTCCCTCATCGAAGGTCATTAAGCTGTCTGATGAATTTCTGCTTCTCCATTAATGAAATTAACTTCCCTGGTGCCAGCATCATGAATGCTGCCTGCGTGAAACATAGCCAGCTCCTGTGATAGTCTTTAAAAAAAAATATTTGAAAAAAAAAAAATTGGAGGGGTATATTGGTGTCATACTTTCAGTTAGCGAACTTTGATTCCTAAAAAAAATAATTAAAGGATGGACAGAGGAATTAAACATTTTGAAATTTGATTTTGGTATTCCATTTAACTCAGATTTTCTGACCAAATTGAATGATTCTAGAGATTAAATTCTCAAAATTTTGGATACAATGTAATAAGAAGTCATTTAATTCCTTTCACTTTTATACCAGCATTTTATTTACCATTTTTTTGCCACTAAACCACAAAAGAAAGCAAGTCATTTCATTCCTTCATCATGTACAGGTACATGCAATAGCTTTCATCCTCATAGATATCATGTAGAATTAACCTACACTTTACATATGATATCACACAAAGTCAAGAGAAAGCCACTACCTATACACTTGCATAAATATCAGAATAATGATTGGAATTACGTGTATATGTACATGGATATGCACTCTACATTTTCAAGAGCCCTTGAGATATAGGGAGGCTCGGTGTACATGGGGCAAAGTCTAAATACTGTTAGACAGGTTGGATTATTTCCAATCTCTCTCTTTCCCTCATTTTTTTCTTTTTTTGCTGATGATGGTGGGACTAGGATTATATTATCTACACATCAATCAAGGACGTGCCCTTTGTTCTTGTATGATGTATGTGTTTTAGGGTGTAATTGAGGACTGAAGTGTTGATTTTCATAATCAGAGAATCGATGATATGAATGCATATTATACCCTAGATAATATGCTGGAAGATCGAAATTATGAAGGCATTAATCCCAATACCCAAGATTTTGTTTTATAGAATTATTACAGGAACTTGAATCTGGACTAAATTATTTGAAAACATGTACATTTTTAGATTGTTGCAAGAAAAATGAAATGCCCTGCGCACTGGCATGGGTTGAATTTCTGAAGAAGGAAACACATTTTATAATTTTTCTTTGGGAGGCAACTGCAGCAAAATTAAAGAAGCCCAACCTTCCTGCCAGCCCCATTATACGTGTGAAATGAATACGTATAGCAACAGTTACTACGAAAGGCTAAACGCTATGCGAACAATGTAATGAACCGTTCAACGAAGAAACGGGGACCTTGAAATTGTTCTAGAGATAAATGGATATGTTTTTGTTGGTGTCGCTCATGGTTTATGGCATTTACCTTTGCCTGTCAGAGTTGCCCTTATGTCGTATTTCATGAGAGTGCTTGGGAGTCATGGGTGGAAATAGAAGTTTAGTCGGGTGTCGTAAAAAACGCTACATACCGATTTGGAGATAAGGTAATGCTGTGTGCACGAGGTGAGAGGTTATAGGGGGAGAATGCCGGGCTTGTAGATCGGGTTTGACATGAACTACAGTGATGGATGAGACCATGTACATGTACCTATACTACGCATGATGAGACCGTGGATCTGACGCTGTAGACTTTACCCCGTTTGGTCTACGTAGTTGAAAGGCTTACATCACATGAAGACGTGAACATGTTCACATGTATTGTAACCTGGTGGTGGTGGTGATGGTGGTTGTTGTGATGATGATGTTGGTGATGAGGATGGAGGTGGTGGCGATGGTGGTAGTGATGGTAATAGAGGCGGTGGTGATATGGTGGTGGTGATGATTTGGGGTGGTGGTGGTACTGGTAGTAGTGGCGATGGTGACGATCATGATGGTGGTGACCAGATTTTGATGATCTTGATGCGAACAGCGATGATGATGGTAATATGATGACGATGAAAATGAGGATGAAAATAGTCATGATGATGACAAAGACGTAATTAAGATGATGATTATGAGCAAATGACGACTGAGACGATGATAGAAGCTGGCGAAAGACAAGAAGACGACGATGGTGATGATGTTGGTGCAGGCGATGGTAAGATAATGCTAATGACAAAGGTTTCTTCTACATCGCATACTGACAACTGCTCTTGAAAACGACCAGAAAAAAATAAACATAAAAAAAAAAAATCCAAAAATAAAAGGAACAAATACAATGAAATCTATAACCCATCAATCAAACACAGAATTTAGAATCCCATGAAATGTTTCGTGTCTATTTGTTTATTTGAAAGGGAAAACAGGATTATGACCTTAACATGATTTGATCAAACACCAATGCGGTTTTACGCCTAATTGCAAAATGCCCTTCTAACAAGGATATACATAACATTTTTTTATAACGAGAATGGGAAATGTTTTAATTCTATTTGTTTTAATTTTCTGGTGTTAGTTTCAGGGGGCGAAATTAGTTTTTGAGCTACACCTAGAATTCGATGTCGGTGGATAGTACACTGCATATCGACACAACATCAGACCTTTCCCCCTTACCTATACAACAACATACCATGACACCTTAGTGGTATCCTAAATTCAAGAACACGTATTATTTACACAGAACTACACATGTATAATGTAACCTCCGTGTCGCAGCAATACCCCAATATTTACTAACAGACGAAAAAAGAAAAACGGCATCAATTCCAATCTTAATTCCAAAGTCCAAAGACTTCCTTATACTATAACCACACTAAAGTGTCTACTGCAGGCCTACAATGTCTATTTGTTTTCGACTTCTGTGACAAGGTTTCAGTTACAAATAGCTTATTCGAATTGATCGTTTTATTAGCAACTTTTGGCACCGTACTATAACCTCTTTTGGCTGTTCCGTATTAGAAAGGAAATAACATTCTGACATTTCCAAACCGTTTGAAATCAACAGTTGAAGTTCCGTTTTTGAGCTGACTCAAAGTTTTAAAAAAAATGAATAGAGGGCCATATACAATCAATAATTTGAGTAATTCGTCACATTATTTTCTTCCTATATATTCATTTCATTTTTTGTAGGGGTAACAAATATGAAATGGGCGACATAATTGTTTTCGTTCCGAAATGAAAAGTTTCAACAAAAAAATCATTATACAAAGTCTGATTAATATGTTCTTTTTATAGTTCATCGGTATCTAATGATAACAAAACAATCTTCATCAACATGTCAGACTCAATATCCAAGAAAATTATGTTTACAAAGCTATTATTTTCATCTCGGAGTAGCTCTTTAAATATGTGCTAACTACAAAGAGAACAAGGAGGTCCATCTCTATACATGTAGACGAGCAGTAACTGCGGGTTTATAGGTGAGGGCGAGAGACGCTTCAATAAAGCGCTATGTGGCTGGCCCTGATGGTCTGTTTGTCAGTATTATCTTCTTTGGAGCTACTTCTTTGTCTATAAATCAGGCAAATGTTTGTTTTAAGTGGAATAAACTGAGCCATGGAGAGGGTTGATGCCGATAAGGGTATTAAAGGACTGGTTTCCATAGAGAAATGAACTTGACTTACTGCAGTAGTCAAGTGGACCTACAACAGACATTAATATATCTTTATTTAATAATTATTTATTATTGATCGCTAACTCATTATAATATTTCATTTCGTTGTTAGTTCTTAGATGCATCGAAAGAAAAACACTGGAGCGATGGGCGATTTACCTCTGGAAAGCTTTATAAGACGAAAACAACTGGGGGGGGCTCTAGGGTAATAAAAATGAGCCCTGATAAAGATTTGTTTCAGTCAAAATAAAAACACATGTACTATGTAGGCAAAAAGAAAACAATAAAATACATTAAAAATCACAATCACATAATTATGAAAGTTCAAATCTGAAACAAATCATCACCAGAACCTGTTAAAAGGAATATGCCTGTCGGACTAGAATGGGTGCACTAATGGCAATTAATCCATCAATCAATATATCAATCAACGGAAATAATTCGGATCTTCAAATTGATATACATTTGCATCCTCGTTTTCTTTAAAGCCCTTTCAAGGCGCAAGAATAAAATTTGAGAATGTCGTGCACCTTTAAAAATCCATCTTCATCTCCGATACGAAAACTGGCTCGTCGAATCTCTCCACAAACCAGCTTACATGTACTGTATATACAAGTACCCTGCATTATGCGTCTACAGAAGGAAGGGCGCTTTTCCAAGCACTATGTTCGTGTATTACTATTAGCATAATTCCTCGTACGCAGACAGTTTGTGTGTGCTTTTGGCGCCTTCATCGGTGCAGCGTGAAGTGCTATTGCAGAATAATGTTCATTTCAAGCCACCTTCACGCATTAATTATGGAATAGCGATACCCTGGACTCAAACGTGGGCTATGTGGTGACGAGAGTGCAGAATATTTGATGTTAAACGCTTTCACATAGTCTTCAAAAGAAGGATTTTCTTCCTCCTATATCATCATGTACACATTTTGCTCCCCCTAGAAATGCATTAGCATGTAAGTGCATTTTCTTTCCTACTGATACAATTATTTAGAGATGTAAATATAGAAATTAAAGATAAAAAATAAAGAGAATGGTGGTCTGCCTTGTTAATTCGTCTGATTTAATTGAGCTAATATTGTGATGATGTTGCTGATGATGGTGGTGGTAATAATTAATGATGACTAAGATTATTATTATTATCTGGACTAATGATGACGATGATGGTGGTGGTGGTGATGATGTGATGATGATGATGTTGTTGTTGCTGTTGATGATGATGATGATGATTATTATTATTATGTGGACTAATGATGATGACACACGGTGATGCTGATGACGATGATGAATGTGGATGATATTCTGGATAAATAAATCATTATTCTGGCCCCACAAAAAATCCAAATAGTTGGATACAAGCCTGCGAAATAATAAAAAATGGTTGACGGTTGTGTGATGACCGTATAGTGTATAATACCAATACTTTCTTACTATTGATATAACATTGCTGATGTTGATATAACATTGCTGATGTTGATCGAATTTGCTGTGAAAATATTTGAGCGGGAACTAATCGCGGTTGATATATTTCAAACTCTTGATTTTTGAGGGTGGAAATCAACAGTGAAATTATTAAAGAAGTGTCTGTTTATATCAGGTACTTTCAGCTGATTTAAAGTGAAAAGTATTCATTCTACAATATTTGTCTTGAAAACATTTTGTTTCTTCATTTGAAGAACGGCATTTTGAAACGGGGAAAAGTGGCAAGTGAGATGGGAAATACGTAGTAGACTCTCCCAAGTACAAATATGAAAGTATAGCGATAGTGCATGCATGTGCCTGAACCTATCTTTAGATTGCATTATGATAATTAATGTTCCAGACCATAGTCGTGATCGTGGCATAGCCTTGTCTCCTCTCAAGTAATTGATGTGGCATTGTATCAAATTCATTTTTTTGTTTCAGGAGAACTTCAGGAGCTCTGTGGCGATGATTTCTGATTTCAAATTGAAACACTTTAAGAAAACAATATTGTAAAGTTATTGAACGTAATTGTGATGATCATGATGACCACGGCTGCGACGCATGTGATAATGATGATGATAATGATGATGATTATGATGGTAATAATGATGGTGACGATGTAATGATAGTGATGTCAGTGATAATAATGAACGTGATAATGATGATTATGGGGGTGTTGGAGAGGCGGAAGAGTTGTTTATATTAAAATAAAAATGAAAAACTAGTAAAGAAAAATTAATGAATGCCACGGCATCCTTAATGACACACACACGAAAACAAATATGTAACTGTTACTTATTATTCACAGCATATACGGGAAGATAGCCTTGCATACCCCATTTGGAAAATATGTGTAATTAAATAACGGATTAATTTATTACTGGGGATATCCTTGAACTAGTTCACGTCTTCCCCATAATACTATCTTTCCTCAGCATAACTCCCTGCATCAGGCATCCCAAAACCTCCAACTCTGCACAGACTCTAGCTGGCACGCAAAGCATATCGCACTATACAATCACCGCTCAACCCGCTATCTATCTCCCGTCCAATATTAAAATCCATAACTCGAGCATAATTTATGCCGGGAGAGACGGGCAAACCCATCTCTCTTATCTCGTCTGTTGTGACAAGGAACTGACTGAAATGAATCAGGTAAGACGTGCAGGATCGAGCCGGAGCGATGGATCTGAAATTTCGTTTCACGTTCAAGCTATACGTTATGCCTCTCACCCCAGCCCCCCCCCCCCCGCCAATGATAAATTGCTTACTCATTCATGTGAATATTATACACAGCTCGATTTCGCAACAACATATCAAATGGCCCATAAAATAAGAACTGCTACACGAGATTGGAAAAAACTATTATACGGCATTCCTCTTTTGTGTTTCCATTTCAATGCTTTATATTAAAACACAATTCGGCAATCATGAATACAATCATGTGCATTTTGATTGAGTTTTTAACCTATTGAATAATTTGAGGTATGTCTACATGGGATAACAACAGGCAAACAAATGTCATGCATAAGACAATCGAGCAAAGTGATTACCAACATCATGATAATAAAGCAAAGGGAGCTAGCTATTATTATTATTATGCCTCAATGTTTAAACGCATATAGGCTTAGCTAATTACGGTGAGTGGGCATTATGAGAGAGAACACAACTAAGTCATTTATACACAATAAGTTAATGCTAAAAAGAAAAAACGGCCTTCATGATTTTCATTGTTTCTTCCACTGTTCAGTAATCTAATTGCAAAAAACTATCTACATAATGTCAAACAAGAATTGTTTATGAATTGAAATGATCAGGTATTAACATTTTGGAGCCTCAAGAAAAAAAATTGATATAAACTATGAACGAAATTGTTCTTTAAAAAAAAATGTTATGATGGTCTTATTTCAGTTCACTGATTTTTGTGATACAGCCCCACAATGCAATTTTCCATTTTGACTTGACATGTTAAATGCAATGTGCACATTCATCGGCTCCCAAATATAATAATCCGATGAACATGACAAATAACAGATAGACCAGCATTTATACATCGATTTATGGATGGCAGAGTATATTATACACTTATACATATTACATGCACATACACATACATCAATATACAGACATTTAGCAGTGTATATGCGAGACAGACATATTGGTGCGACTAATGACAGTCACTCGAACCATATAGTTATTGATTTCATTTAATTAATTGTAATTCAAATGTCACCCACGGCCGTCACTCGGCCCTTGTCTGTCCCCAGCCCTTGGCAATGTTTGAGATGACGAGGAAGAGGGTCCCTTTTCAGCGGCGGAGCCAGGATTATCCGGTATGGGGGTGGGGGGGGGGCACATATTCGAAAATGTATTGAGTAGCTAACGGGCAAATAAATGTAAATAAAAAGCCAATTACGAATTTTCTTCCTCCTTTCTCTCTTTTTTGTTTTGCCCGGGGGAGGGGGTACGTGCCCCTGGTTCCCCTTTACACCTGCCACTGCATTTTGGTACCACCATACCCTTCTCAGATGGGTTTCATATCATCGCGGGCAGATGTGGAACTCGTTGGCGACTGCCTGATACCCTCCATTATACAAACATGAAAATAAATAGCGTGGGACTGTTTAGGAAACATCTATCCTTCATCTGCCTACCATTTATCTCTGTCCCTGTCTGCCTCTCGATTTCCTTATCTTTTCCTCTCCTTCTCACTCCTCCCATCATTCATTCTCTCTCTCTCTCTCTCTCTCTCTCTCTCTCTCACTCTCTCTCTCCGTCGTTATCTCGGTATTTCAAATCAAATCATTTCTGATATTCACTCAATTTCCCTTTGTCGCCCGATTACATTCCTTTGTTACAAAGAAAGATAGGGCTATCATTTTTCAATTTGAGAAACAAAGAACTACGGTCTCCGCTTCCTGAATATACTATGTATAATTTTTCATATTCATATTTCCATATTTTGTTTCTTCTCTATTGAATGTATGTTATTCCTTATTTCTTCCAATCATCCCTTCTCCTGTTTTCTTCTTTTTAAGTATTTAGATTTACTTTTCATTATAAAATGAAACATTAACAACAACAAATCATCCATCACCAAATTCCCCTATATACATTATTGTTTTCCTTCTCATGTCTCAAATTCTTATTTCATTCTATACATACTCTCTCTCTCTCTTTCTCATTTGAAGGTGCTTTATAACTATAACTATTGTTATTGTCATCATTATTATTATTATTATTTGTATTATTATTACTATTACTATATTATTATTATTTCGTTTACTCACTCCATTCCCTTCCTTATCTCTCTCTCCCTCTCCATCTCTATTTCCCCCTTCTCCTTCTCTCTCCTTTTCCCTCTCTGTTTCTCCTTATTTCTCTCCCTCTTTCTCTCTTCCCCTTCTCTACTCCTCTCCTTTTTCCTTCCTTCTCCCCATCCCTCCCCAAGCAAATCCAGAAAACAGCTCAGATATAATAGCGTGGGACTGTTCGAGCCCGATCAAAAAGACATCAAGCCAGGCGGGCTGCGTTACACATCGCCTTCAATCAGGGACCAAACAGACACAAATTGGTCCTGACGTGTTCTCTGGACTGGAACTTAAGAACTTAGACCAAGCACGACCAACAAATCTATCTTGGGTTCATTCTTGTGACATGTAAATTCATCAACGCACTCCACACATTGACACATTATGACTTCTTTTGATATGGTTAAAGGGCCACCGATGAGTGCTGGTTTGCATTCTTATATCTTTGCAAAAGCCTTTAAATCTGGACTTTTTTTGTTGTTCAAATCAAATAGTATTTTTAAAACCGTACCATTTACTAACAAATATTGACCAATCCACCCTTAGATTGTAGAACCCGGTAACTACCTCGGACTCAGTGAATTCTAAATATAAAATGTCGTTTTTTGAACAGAATTGCGTTTTTATCGAATATTTCTTACACTTGCCCTCTATGACTATGTTTTTTAAAATTCAAATATTACCTTGGAATCACAGAATTCTACACAGATAACATAAAAGAGTTCTGTACACTTTATCATCTCTTTATCAAACCATATTTGTAACGTTTATTATCAATTTTTAAAACTTCTTAAATCATCTATATTTCATATAAAATAGATTGTAAAAGCAGCTAATGGTTGTCTTGCAAATACAAAAAGTAAACATTTGATTTAAAAAAAGCTACAATTGATGACGAATACCATCCAATACATTAAACTTTGTTATCGTTGTAATCATCTTCATCGTTTTCTTTTCTTGGAATTTTGACGGTTATTAAATGAAAATGTGTCGCCTTTTTCACCAGACTACCCGCATCTTTTTCATCTCGCGCTCTTTCCTCCTTCAGCATGTTGTTGTATACATACATACATGGTGTGATTATTGTTGTTGATCAAGATTGTTTACGAGAAGGCAGGGAGGATCTTCCATTCACTTTTAAATCTGATTTCATTTTTTTCTTCTCCGTCCAAACGAGCAACCACAACGACAATCTTCACTCTCCCGGCACAAACCTAATAATAAGTCGCTTCCATCCTGACGATCTCCATCGCTGTTTTTCCATCACTCATAAACCCCCCCTACTTTCCCGCGCTTTTCTTTCCCTATCTCGCTGCGGGCTAAAAAGCCCTCCAAGCTTTCCCTGCAAATAAATCTAACGTTCCATTATAGTCACATTAATGGTGCGTCTACTGGAGCCAGCCTAAGCTAAAATGCATTAGGCCTGAGTTGGAGGGGGTTCACTTCGAAGAAGCACTCAAATTTGGCTCACAAAGAAAGGGCCAAGTCATTGCTTCGCCACAACTCATACATTCATTGCTTGCAATCCACCTCGACAGACGTGGAATTTATCTTATTTGCTTTTTTCTTCAGGTTTTTTTCCCTCTGGTAGTTGACTTGCAGCCGCATAAGTAGCTTTTGCATACCGAAGATTTATTTGCTTCGTTTGCTTTAATATTTGTAAAGGTACTTTTATGAAAGTGAAAATAATCAGAATTAAATTGAAATATAAATGTATTTCTTTCAACAATGCTCTCTGGCCGTATGAGTGTGATCAGTTATAAAGTATAGGTGATTGTAGTGAGAAGTCACGTAACAGTTTCTACTTTAATAATTGAATAATGTCACGATATTTCTCAAGTCGATTGAAATTGTTCAAATGCCATACTATGTTCACAATAAGTATACAAGTTTAAATTTTAAATACATACAATTATTATGAAATTCATTTAAAACAAAATCTTAATCACTTTTCATATAATTAGATGTGAAGAGCCTCTAGATTTTTTTTTTTTTTTTAAGTGTTTTCCGATTTTTACAACCGAAATGTAGAGAGAGAGAGAGAGAGCAGAAAAGAAAGAAAGTGGAAGGGAGGAAGTGAAGGATGGAGGGGGAGGGTGGCTCGAAAATAGAGAGAAGAGGTGGAGACAGTGATAATGAACATTGAAACAGAAAAGTGTCATTTAACACAAAACGAGACCTGCTACTTGCTATGCACAATCACCACACTTTTGAAACCTGCAGAACTTTGCCTTATTGCTATTTGGAGAGGCTGTCAAATATCGCCATAATATGAGTACACCTTGGGTTTAATAGATCCTAACGCGGGTGGTAATATTCGCCAAAATAAATGCACGATGTCGCCCCCACTTTGGTCAAATACATGGATTTATTTTAGGAGAATGTGCCGGGTGTTTATATACAAGGATTTGGGGTCCACTGTGTGTATTGAATTTGAAGGAGAAAAAAAGAAGAAAAAAGGGATTACAGCCTTCCGCTTCCTTCTCCAGTTTCTACAATTTAGTCTTCAATTTCAAACCCTTTTGCTAGTAGGAGTCCATGACTTGATCACGATTATCCTTTTTAGAAAAAAATGGACTCCGAATGAGACTAAAAATGACACCTACTTGAAAGGATTATCCATGGATTAAATGAAAATACCCTTGATGATTTAGTGATTTACCCTTGGTAGAGGTTTTAATCTTCTTAATCTCTTGGAATGGAGAAAGTCGCCTTTTGTTGGTAGCCTAACGAAAGCTCTAAGTACAAAGGAGCTCCTTTCTATTTTACTTCTTGTATTGAATTTCAGCCATAATAAAGGAATACTTTGCTATAGGACGTTTTTTTTATGGATCTGGTTAAGGGATAAGGGATTGAATGAAGTGGAGAGAACGGAGAGAAGAGATGAAAAGAACGACACAAAAACAACAAGAAAGAGAGGAAATAAATGACAGGAGAACGGCAGAGATGCAGAGAGAGACAGAGAGAAGGGAGGGAGAGAGAGAGAGAGAGAGAGAGAGAGAGAGAGAAAGAGAGAGAGAAACATACAGAGAGAAAACGAGGAGGAGAACGAGATCGGTCGGAAAGAAAAATTAAAGAGAGAGAGGGAGGAAGAGGAGAGAAATATAAGAGAAAGTGTGATCAAGAGACAGATACAGACAGAGAAGGAGAAAAAGACAATATTGTACAGGGAGAAAGAAAGACGGAATGAAAAAAGGAAAAAAGCAGGAATAAAAACAATATATATATACGTACATAAACTATAAACAGTCAATTTCTTATAATGTGCATCTATTTCCAAACATATCACATGTACTCTCCTCTTCAACACAAAACAAACGAAACAAAACACTTTCACCATAATTTGTGTTACTACTTTGTATTGCAAGTTTTCGTCGACGTGCGTGGCGCAGCTGACAGGCGAATTTGGCGTCA
>JAVYIG010013318.1:0-48092 GCA_035222895.1 Strongylocentrotus droebachiensis
GTCCTCGGGGGTAGTTGTCCTCGGGGGGTAATGTCCTCGGGGGGTAATTGTCCGGGGGATAATAGTCCTTGGGGGTAGTTGTCCTCGGGGGGGTAATTTTCCGGGGGGTTATTGTCCTTGGGGGGTAGTTGTCCTCGGGGGGTAATTCTCCGGGGGGTAATTGTCCTTCGGAGGTAGTTTTCCGGGGGGTGAATTTCCGGGGGTGATTGCCCAGGGGTTAATTGTCCTAGAACCCACCTTCACAGCTTAGTGTATAATTTACTTTTAAAGTTGTCAACTGAACATAACGAACAAAATTGTCAATATATTCTTCTTTTTCGGTATTACCTTTTATACTATACAAATATTTGTAATAATTATAAATTTTTAATAACATCTTTTCCTGTTTAACAAATTTCTTTCCTGACTTTTTTATACAATCAATTTCCTTTTTTATACCATTTCTTTTTTCAAGCTGCAAGAAATAACGGGTTGATTTTTTCCCTTAGTCTAACCATTTTCTCCTGGAACGGATGAAGGCTCCTTTACATTTTTCAATTAAAAAAATATCAACCTGATTTTGAACATATTTGAACTCTTGCATATTTTCTTCAGTGGGGTTTCTATTTACTTCCTTTTGCAATGAACGGCATTTCTTTTCTAAATCTTCATAAATCACTCTTCTCTTTTTACGAATTTCTTTTGAATATTTCATAGAAAATTCTTTAATTTTCACTTTACACATTTCCCATTTCATTTGTACACATAACGAATCATTCAATTTAACCTTTCTAATGATATTTGAGATATTTTCTTTATACACTGCATCATTTAACAATTGGTTGTTTATTTTCCAATAACCTCTGAAGTTTTTATTTTCAAAGAGACGGCATTATGGTCACATTTGATAGCAGGTCTAATATATGTTGAGTAAAGAGAGTCACATACTTGGCGAGAGACGAGCCAATAATCTAGACGTGAGAATAATTTTAAGGATACTTGTCTCCAAGTGAATTGCCTCTCATCCGGATTTACCTTTCGCCATATATCAATTAGACCTAATTTTTTCTTGAACAAAGTAAAGTACTTTTTGGGTAAATAAACATTAGACAAACCTTCACAGTCAAGAAATTTGTTTTGAATAGAGTTCCAATCTCCTCCAGCAATTACTTGATCATTTTGCCCTTTGAAATTTAAAAGCCAATCTGATAGACCTTTAAAATAGAAATCCTTTTCTGTCCGTTTGGTAGGAGCATATACATTAAGCCCTACAAATGATTCACCTTTGTATATATATCTCATAGCGATTGCTCTTCCATCATTTTTAGAATATGTGTCTAATAAGAAATTTTATCGAACGAAGGGCGATATAAATGGTTTACATTCATCAGTGACATCACGAGTTCGCGGCGGCTTCTCTTCTGTGATGACCCTTAGCGGCATCTTGATAGAAAACAATAACATGCCGACACCCTTTGAGTCAGCCGCGCGGCTTCTTTCATGTACGCGTATCTATAAAAGGAATGTGCGCAATGTATGTTTCGAATTTATATATGGAATTATTTTAGCCGGGATATATTGGTTCTCACGGTGTTGGCGTGAGAATCCTCATTCACCTTGCAGATTTTTTAGAGGATGGTCATAGACATTATTCGGTGGCAAATTAATTTACCCTCCACCAACCCCAACTTCATTTTCCTCCTTACGTTTTTCAAGTGTATTCGATAGTATGTTTTACTAAATATTATGTGGTCAGGAAGCGTGTCAAGTGATTAACATAACGGATTAATCATGTTTGTTTTTTCCCCTCAGTCAAGTAATCTTGATGTCGAAGCAATGCTTGGCAGGTTGGGGCTTTCCTGCATCACAATTAAAGGAGATTTTATATATAACAACGTTGTTGATATAGCCGAGTAACAATTTTGGTCTCAGCTCGTTATACCATATTTTGTCGTTGTTGTTAATTCGATTATATATATTGGCATTATTGTTTTGCAAGCAATACGATTTTGTAATAATGGTTTTGTTGGTCTAGCAGATAAGTTATGATTGACATGATATGTGTTTTGTCTCACAGATATAAATGCAATAATGCATGGAAATTGTTTTACATGCTTTAGGTCAAGCAATCGAATATATACGATACAGGGTAATCTCGATTAAAGGAGATTTCATATGTAACAATGTTGTTAATATAGCAGAATAACATTCCTGGTCCCAGCTCGTTATATTATATTTTGTTGTTACCTGTATTAGGTCCATGATTATATACAACGGCATTTCTGCTGTAGCATGGTAAATTTAACGGGACCAATTAAGAACCTCGTTATACCGATTTATCGCTGTATACAGTGGGTTTAACATTATTTAGTGAGTGTGTTCACGAATTAAAGGAGAATTGTATTCCCAAAGGACATGCAGGGTAATGCTATATCAAATTGAAAGTTTACTCGGATTTGGAGCAAATTGCTTGGTCGCACGAATATCTGCGGTTTTATAACGAATGGCTCCGCAGTCGTGGGCCGTGAGGGAATTTTGTCCCGGTCATGTTTCTCAGATCAGTGGTCTGAAGATTGGGTTTGTTTCGCCCTCACCTCATCCGAAAGGGGGTCACGGAGTGGCCTCGGGGGGGGGGGGGGGGGGATCTAAACACGCGAATTGTTGGAATTTGCGTTGTGACATGCGGAAATTGGCATTTTTGCCTCTTCGCATATATATATGTGTATGTGTATATATGTTAATATATACATAAAAATGTTATTATGTGTATTACACACTGCTGCAGAATACCCCATGGGAAGGTTGTGTTTTGGAGAATATGATTTGGATTATTTTAATTGGCCATTGTATCTTGCAGAGCTCAATATTTTTGGTTTCCGGTGAGGGCCCCGATGATAACAGGTATCCTGTTTATTTATAACATGTACCCGCCTGTAAAGTAGGCATCTGTTCGCCTGTTTAATGCAGTGGAACGGTGTGTCTTCTTTGTATGCAGAGGGGTGTTATACGTATAGCCCACTTTGTGGTACTCACAGTTAAATTCCATATGAGAAGGTAAACTCTGTTCGCCCTCTTTAATGAGGAAACAGTGTCGCCTTTTTACGGGCTGTGGGGGGTTGTACACAAGTTCTCGTCTGTTGACGGCCCTGATGCAGAGAGTACTTTGGATTGGACATGCCGGCTCCATCCAGTTTTTCAGAGCTCAATATTTATTGTTTTCCGGTGGGGGCCCCGATGATATTTATAACATGTACCCGCCTGTAAAGTAGGCATCTGTTCGCCTGTTTAATGCAGTGGAACCGTGTGTCTTCTTTGTATGCAGAGGGGTGTTATACGTACAGCCCACTTTGTGGTACTCACAGTTAAATTCCATATGAGAAGGTAAACTCTGTTCGCCCTCTTTAATGAGGAAACAGTGTCGCCTTTTTACGGGCTGTGGGGGGTTGTACACAAGTTCTCGTCTGTTGGTGGCCCCGATGCAGAGAGTACTATGGATTGGACATGCCGGCTCCATCCAGTTTTTCATGTGCAGATACTTGTATAAATTGATCAAAAGATTCGAAAATGATACCCGGGTCCTTCCCTGGGGCGGATTGGAGCAGTGTAACGTTTAAGTAAACGTATTTTATATTCAGTTGGGAAAGTTTGTGTCGTAGTTGTTATTATTGTCATGATGTTGATATTCAGGGTAACAAGATTCCATCCTCTATTAAATCTCAAGTACCCGCAAAAACGCATCCCGTTTCATTTGTTACTGTGAATGTAACTCAAATTTAATATTTTTACTTAGTAAAATTGCAACACCCTTTGCGTGTTTCGATCCATGATTAAATAAACATTTACCATTCCATTCAGAAACGATAGTTGACTCTAAATCAGATGACCACACTTTTGGTAATTCAACCATAAAAATATCTTGTTTCGTTTCAGTTTGTCTCGCAAGCCCCTCACATTTAGGAACAGAAAATGGAAAAAAATAATTATCCATTAGTCAATTCGCATTTTAGTTCCATATACGATATGATTTCTCTCATGATTTTTTTCTCGCTTTGTCAGTATTCTTGTAACTATAACGAATGAACGTCTTAGTTCACTTACTTCTTCCGAGCTTTCGTTGTTGCTTTCTGTTTTCTTTTTGCAGATTTCTGTTGTTTTTTTGTTGTGGTTTTGGGGGTGGGGTTGGGTTTTCAGCTGACATGGCTGAATAATCACTGTCGTCATCGTTTGAGGCATCGATGTTATCGCCACCATCAGAGGACTGGTGGTTGTCCTCCTGACGAACATCTTCATCTCTCGCAGGAGTGATCGCTGATGATTCCTTCTGATTTTCATCATATGTAGGTGGAAGTGTGTCAGATACGGTGGTTGTACTGATAACGACTGGAGCGTTGTTGGATCTCGGCATGAAGTCAGCGAGCGTACTTTGTCGCATGCCAGCTGGCTTTTGCACACTTGTGTTTTTGTTGCTATCTGTCGTCGTCAGCTGATCAGCATTACGTTCAGGACACTGACTCATGACATGTCCGGTTTTCTTACACGATATGCATACGATGTCGTTCTGGCATTTTGACATGTGGTGCCTTCAACGTTATGGTTGATTTAAAAGTTCGCTGCTGTTTTGTAGGAGGGAATACCGAGACGGCCGCGTCGGTGTCAACCAGAAATTTCGCGCGCGAGTTTATGTCTACAAGATAGAAAAGACGACTATCTGGCTGACCAGTTGGGTTCGTCGCCCCAACCCTCTGGTGTACTAGTTTTCCGATTTCTGTCGCGAGCAAGGCGGTCGGCAATGGTCTGCGTTATCACCATACCAGATATGATACCAACAAAGTTCGTCAGTCGTACCATCAGATGGCGTGTCGCGTTTTACATTGCGCCGGCGGCTACGACTACGACTTTTGTTTTTGATTTACTACGCTGCATGTGCCCGACGACGGTCGATGGCTGGAATGGTGCCGAGAGGGTGTGGATGCACCTCTATTATGTGATCGGCTTATGCCTAGGTCACATTTGCTCTACGGCAAGGATACGGCGGCCGTACGCCCCCCCCAAAAAAAAAAAAAAAAAATTAAAAAAAAAATTGAGAGATACTTGCGGCGGCCGGTGGCCTCAGCGTCACCCTAGGGCGTATCCCTATCTTAATAGGCCGTACGGGTCGCCGTGGGATTATAACGCGGAGTTATAACTGTTTTCATTTCTAGGTTCTCCTAAAGCCTCGGTCACAAATGCCATTACGAACTGCTACAAACGCCGTAAGAACGATTTACAGACCATGGAAATTCGGGAAGACAATGGAAAAACAGGGAGACTCGTATGAAATTATCGTTCTTACGAACCTTTGTGACCGTAGCATTAGCGATTAGACACGCCGGAGCCATAGTTTGCACGCACAAACCCGGGTCAGTCGTAAAAGAGAGTCTGCACTATAAGACACAACCAGTAGGTACCTGGGCTAGGCTTCTCTCAAGGCACAATGATTTTTTGATAAAGTGTCAAATTAGGGTCTGTACTTGCAGACTAGGACGGGGAGGTGGTGGTGATGTTGGCTGCGGTAAGGTGGCGACGGGTGAAGGAATAACGTTGTTTCGATACAGTGAGTGATTTTCTCTCTCTCTCTCTCTCTCTCCCTCTCCCCTCTCTCCATCCATCGCCCCGCTCTCTCTCTCTCCTTCTATCTCCTTCTCTCTCTCTCTCTTTCTCTCTCCCCTTTATATCTTTACCACTCCCCATTTTCTCTCTTTCCTATTCGTCTATTTATGCGCCACTACCATGCACTGCTGA
Organism: Strongylocentrotus droebachiensis; assembly: GCA_035222895.1. Classification (NCBI taxonomy): domain Eukaryota; kingdom Metazoa; phylum Echinodermata; class Echinoidea; order Camarodonta; family Strongylocentrotidae; genus Strongylocentrotus; species Strongylocentrotus droebachiensis. Next base: position 5,761 of record JAVYIG010013318.1, read on the forward strand.
CTGCTGAAACACATGGCAACACATATCTGTCGTCACGTGCTGTCTAGACGTCGACGCTGTCGGTGAAGCTGATCGTCGTCCTCTTCATTTAGCGGCTGGTACAAAGAACGACCTATCAAAAGTAAGGGACATTCATGAATTTATATAAGTTATTATTGAATGTTATTTCATAAGTAAATAATAAACATGTATTGTCAAAGTGCTCATGATATAAAAAGGCGAATATTTACCTGTTTCCGGTAGACTGCATTTTTGCACAAAGTAGGCCATTGTTTAATTCATTTACGGAGACAGATGGAAAGAAAACAATTTTTTATAGATATCATCACTTGTGATGGAAATACTGAAAGGTAGTGAAAAATTAATTTCTACCACATTTTGTATCAGGTTGTAGCAGCCGAAAGGATGTCGACACTTCCTGATGAAGGCGTCGTGAAATTTTTGTTGTCGAATGATGCCGATGTGAATGCCGAGGACAGCAGAGGGCGCACTCCACTTCACATCGCCACTTTACAAGGCAACACTGAAGCTGTGTTTCATCTTCTTTCCAAGAGTGATAACGATCTAAATGTAAATAATAAGTTAAGACTTTGGAAAATGCTTTGCTTCTATGTTATGTCCGGAAAATAATTGGAGTTTTGAGAAATAAAGTACAAAAATAACAATCGTTGCCAGTGGCCTAGTTACAGGGGCATGTACGGGGCATATACCTCCAAGTCAAGAGATGGAAATATTAAAAGAAAGAAGAATCGAGAGAAAAAGAGAAAGTGAAGGGGTAAAGGGTGAAAAGAACGAGAAAGTAAGATGCCTGTTGACCACCTCTCGCACCGTTCTCAAAGTCAATATCCTTGTAAATTCGCATTTCATTTCCCATGCAAAACAGCCCCACCCGCCGTTCCAACGCCACCGACCTTCAATCGGTAGACTCACGCTACTTCACTTGTCATATCCATGGTTGAATTAATGTTACCTCGTAATCATAAGTCGACGAATGATATATTTCTAGAATAATGATAATAACAATAATGATAATAATATGCCTCGCACAATTCGATTTAAATAATAAGTGTTACAGTATTTCTTGTATAGCGCTCATTGTATGGCAAAACGCCACTTCTAGCGCTCCATTATCATTACTCCGGCTTTACCACGGCTTTCATTGTAGTACGTCTCAGGTACCCATCAACCTCGCTCGCAAATGTAGATTAAAGGTTGCCCTGTATCTTGCCAAAGGGCATTAATGCCGCTAAAGGAATTCGAACCCCGTACCCTGTTGTTCACAGTCCAGAAACTTATCCAATAGACTACAACACCACAGATAACAGACAGATTTCTAAAAACAAAGTCCATGGATCAATGTTTTTTTCATTTATAGAAAGCGGATAATCGCAATACGACCCCATTATTGCTGGCATGTCTTTACGGGAAGATCGACATCGCCATCCTCATCATCAACAAGGGAGCCGACCTAATGGTGTACGATGATAATCTCAACACCCCGCTCCACATCGCCTTCAACGAGGGCAACACAAAGATCGCGAGGAAAATCATCGAAAAGGCAAAGGAGACCGATAAATTGAAAGAAGTAAATCACTAAACTTTGACACTTTCACATGATTTATAATTATCATATTACTATTTCCCTTTTTCTGTTTTTCTTTCTCTCTTTCCTCCCTCTCATTCTTTTTTTTTTAAACAATATTTTAACTTGAGTTTTTATAAAGAGTAGGACATTTCTGCACGCTATCTCATTGTGACGTGCATGTATAACTCATCTGCTATTTTTCTCTAGATTCTAATCGAGACAAACAGTGACGGCGTTGCACCAATCCATCTAGCGGTGAGAGGAGGGCACAAAGAATTGGTACAACTTTCCCTTGAACACGGTAAGAACTAATTATCATTATAGACAGATTTAATGAAATAATAACACATGTACACACAGTCTATATTCTTTTTTAATTTGGAATGAGCAAGCCAGTGATGTCAATGGTATTTGGTGCATATTTATGGTAAGTTTTATCGCCTTGAAGAGGTCTTTATGGTTTAGAAAAGGCAGTAGTTTTGCTTTACCAAATATAATCTGTAGATATCTTAAGTCCATATAATTATTCAACAGTAAAATTCTCATCTCTTGTTTGAAAAATAGCTTATTTGGGGGTAAACAATCGGCTAATTATGCGAAATATTTGCTGGCCTTGAATATATTAAAACCATAAAGTGAGAGCACCTCGGATTGCCTTTTGAATACTGTACTTAAAATTCGTTTTAATTTCTAATAATGATTCTGATAATTGCCCTGGGCTAATGGCTTCCAGGCAGTCAAATTGAAACAAACTTATAAACAAGTATATCAACCACTACCAATACCGTTAATAACAACAACAACAAATACATAATCAAAACAATATGGAAATCTCCAGTACATTTCCAGTATTACATTTGCGTTTCCCTGTCCGATTTTGACAAATGTAATATACGCTGATGGAGCAAGTATGCTCACATTTCCTTATTTATTTTATATTTGATATTGTTAGTTATAATTTCCCTGTAACCTACATATTTCTCAATAAAAACCTGTCAAGTGAGTAAGAATAGAATTATTACTTAACAAACAACATGATCATTTAAACATATTACTTAAAGTATTAGAAAGAGAACATTGCGCTACTGTAAACCTCACTACATTGCTATAGTCGGTTAGCTGAATATTACACATCATTACTTGTGGGTTTTCCTTTTGTAAAAATACAATGTATGACACAGTGTTAATAGCAAACCAAACGGACAGTAAAGACGAGGCGGACGGCGACATCGACGATAATGAAGATGTGGTCAACTACGGGGGAGGAGAGAACGACGACACACTCCTGCATGAGGCTTGCTCTGCTGGCCATCTCGACATCGTGAAGATGCTGTTGGAAAAGGGTGCCAAAATCAACGTCACAAATTGGGATAACGAAACCCCGCTCCATCACGCTTGCACAGAGAACCATCAAATAGTGGCGGAGTTTTTGGTCGAAAAGTGAGAAATGGTCTTAATACTTAAAATACATTTATGTAGCTCAAGTACCCAATTTGCAGCATATATATAGTCATATCGATGTACCCCAAAACATGTATTTAACGAGAGGTGACGAACATGGATGTTTAGAAGCTTCAAATCAAGCTAGGGAAAGAAAATTAATAAATAGGAAGAGACGATCAAAATAGTATTAAAGAAGATGATTGACAAGAATTAACAGGAAAGAAGAGACTAAGGTATAAACAAGTGAAGAAAGATGAAGGGACAAATTAGAATTCTGAAGAAGGGGAAAAATAGAACTAATGAAGAGTTGAGGGAGAGAATTAAAATATTTAAGACGATGAATGGATGAAGGGGATAAAACATACCATAAGACATCGACGAACAAGGCATATTAAAGGGAAAAAAATTGAGAAAAAGGAAAGCAAAGAACACTAGTCTATCAACGTAACTTCTCCCAGCTCGGGAGTTTATTGTAACACTGTTCTACATATATCTGCCTTCTGCCATTCTAGTACTAGGGTGATTACACTGCACTGCCTGTGCGCACAGTCTGCCCCATGCACACACACACACACACACACACACACACGCACACACGCACATGCACACGCACACACACACACTCACACACACAAGCAGTCAGTTGGTAGAAATAACAATTTTCGTAAATTTATTTAAACAAAACTAAACAATATTTTTAAATTGTTATTTCACATATATTTCAAGCATACCTTTAACTACAATTCTGTGTAGTTTCATTGTTATATGCATGTGGGAGATATGTTAAATTGCTAATTAGAATATTGTCTTTTCAGCCATGTGTGACATGGCCCGCTGATCGCCCATTGACTCGCGCTGCTATTCTGCGTGGTGAAAATGCACCGCAATGTATAAAACTCTCCTACAAAAATGCAATATCCTCATGTGTTTCACTCATTAAATCTATTTGTTGTTTACACTCAAGGTAGCCACAACTATATTGGGGTCACCAAACTTGTTTTTACTCTGAAATTCAGTCCCTGTAAAATGTTATAGCCTGTTGAATGGTTTCTCAGAAAATCGTCATAAATCTGACATCTTTTAAAAAGAGAAATATACTGTGATGTAGATGAAAGTCTGCAGATTCTTATCATATGATCTGTTTTTCTGAATAATTTGTGAAACACATGAGGAAATAGCTGTGACGGTGATCCAAGTAATTTCCATCGCAAAAATATTTGGAATTTAAGGTTAATATTTGGTGTAAATATGATCTATAAATATATGATTTAAGAAATGCACAAAAAAAAACAGTTTGACTTTCCTAATTTGTATAATAAGTGCGCGAATATATAATGAGCTGAAATGACCTAATTTGCATATTTAATGAATATTCATGATTTTGGTATTTCAAATAAAATATATTTCCATACCTGTCTGATATACATAGGTTTCACTGATGTATCATGTTCGGTTTTGATTTGATTACATATGCGCATATTTATTAGGCGGACTTAGTTATTTTCACAACTTTTTCATATCTGCAGATTCGCAAAAATGGCAAAAATTACTTATTTTGTTTGCTTCTGTTTTCAAAACGGTAATAGTAGGTATAGCACACCAAAAATAAGTACAACAAACACATGTTATTTGATGATTGCAAATGATCAAGCTTTATGAAAGCTTCAAAAAACGAAAAACAGAATTGAAATCGGTCAATGCGTTGTGATTTTATACCATTTGTTTGATATCGCAAAATTACCGAAAAACCTGCCAGAAATGGTCAAATTGGCAAAAATGGCAAAATTCGACAAAGTTGACAACTTAATTCATTACTTTCTAGGACACAAATAATAAATTAAATTATCAGACACTAAAATATCATCTTTGTGGTAAAAAAAGACAACAAAGAAAATATATATATTACCATTTTGAAAACAGAAGCCAACAAAATAAGTAATTTTTGCCATTTTTGCGAATCTGCAGATATGAAAAAGTTGTGAAAATAACTAAGTCCGCCTAATTAATATGCGCATATGTAATCAAATCAAAACCGAACATGATACATCAGTGTAACCTATGTATATCAGACAGAAATGGAAATGTATTTTATTTGGAAGAAAAAAAATCATGAATATTCATCAAATATGCAAATTAGGTCATTTCAGCTAATTATATATATATATAGGAAAGTCAAACTGTTCATTTTGTTTGCATTTTTTAAAATCATATATTTATAGATCATATTTACACCAAATATTAACCTTAAATTCTAAATATTTTTGCAATGCCAATAAAATATGGCGATGGAAATTATTTGGATCACCGTCACAGCTATTTCCTCATGTGTTTCACAAATTATTCAGAAAAACCGATCAATTGATAAGAAGTTGCAGACTTTCAGCTACATCACAGTATATGTTTTTTTTTAAAAGATTTCAGATTTAAGGATTTATGACGATTTTCCGAGAAATCATTCAACAGGCCATAACATTCCAAAGGGACTGAATTTTCGAGTAAAAACAAGTTTGGTGACCCAGTGCAGTTGTGGCTACCTTGAGTGTTAACAACAAATAGATATAATGAGTGAAACACATGAGGATATTGCATTTTCTGTAGGGAAGTTTTATACATTGAGGTGCATTTTCACCACGCAGAATAGCAGCGCGAGTCAATGGGCGATCAGCGGGCCATGTGACACATAGCTGAAAAGACAATATTCTAATTAAATAATTTAACATAATTCCCACATGCCTATAAAAATGAAACTACACAGAATTGTAGTTAGAGGTATGCATGAAATATATGTGAAATAAAAATTTAAAAATATTGTTTAGTTTGTTTTTTCTACCAACTGACTGCTGTTGTGTGTGTGTGTGTGTGTCCGCGGGGCAGACTGTGTGCACAGGCAGTGTGATCACCCTAGTAATAGATATAACAATATTCTTTTTTTGTATTTTTTACCACAAACATGAAATTTTAGTGTCTGATAACTTAATTTTTTTTGTGTCCAAGAAAGTGATGAATTAAAGGCCCGCTGCACTACTTGTAGCTACTTGCGCCCTCTTTATAACAAACAATGCCTAATCGGTGACCATTGGTCCCCCATGATCCTCTTTTTCTTATGTTAACTGAGAGCTGAGTTGATGAGATAACCACCTGTCCAGTGACCTTGCAGGGCAGTTTAATCCCTCCTGTAAACTATGGCAGATAAGCTTTAAGTTGTCAACTATGTCGAATTTTGCCTTTTTTGCCAATTTGACCATTTCTGGCAGGTTTTTCGGTAATTTTGCAAAATCAAAAAAATGGTATAAAAACACAACGCATTGACCGATTTCAATTCTGTTTTTTGTTTTTTTGAAGCTTTCATAAAGCTTGATCATTTGCAATCATCAAATAACATATGTTTGTTGTACTTATTTTTGGTGTGCTATACCTACTAGTACACTCTTGCAGTGCCATTCCACTCCATGTCTTATTGTTTCCCTAGTTGGTCCTTCACCTTCATCTTTTAAGAAACTCTGATGTGTTTATAATGTATTTCGCATGTTTTTTCCTTCATATTAACCATTCATAATTATCAGAATATTTTGTTAAAAGGGATAGTTGAGTTATGTTGCAGAGGGCGCTAGACAAAATATTTTTTTGTGAGATAATGAAAAACTGAGTGTCAAATTTGAAAGAACATAATATTTAAATTACAAAATCATCTTTGTTTGATCAAAATCGGTTCAGAGTCGGCTAAAATATAACGATTTCTAATACTTGTGTACCACCACAAAATATTAGATATTTTGAAAAATTTGAAGAAAAAAATTTTGAAAAAAACAAAATGACGCCTTCTACGTCGTATTTCAGCCAATGCCGATGTTGACTTTTTTGTTGGCATTTTCGTGTTGCTTCTATTACCTACAATTAGCTGGCTCATGTTTTGTTATCTTTAATTAAATAATTAATTAACGGTCACCGTGATTTTTATTAAGTGGAGCTGAATTGGTATGATCGTATTGGCTAAATTTCACACATTTTGGGGTCCAAAATTACCTTTTAGCAATTTTAGGTTCTAAAGGGCACTATAAATGTCATAGATAAGAGTAAGAGCAATAACCATGCACTTAGGCATTTGCGGTCTGAAAACAGAACTCAACTATCCCTTTAAGCCCTGTTATATGCAATATTTCTTATAGGTGTTCTTATATTTCCATTATGGTTTAACACGACAAATTTAACTCATATAGCGGTGCTGACATGAGTGCCAAGAACGATGAACAGCTCACGCCGCTCCAGGTCGCGACCAACTCCGGTAGCTTCGACACCATCATCGGTCTGCTCGATCGTAATCGTAACTTGATTACGAGCACGACTACGAGTGATAATCAAGATACGGCCTCGGAGCTCCTCAAGTGGGCAGCTACGGAAAACAAAGCAAATACACTACAGGTAAACAAATAAAAAAGAGATTTGTTGACTGTAGAGATTAATGGACATGACGAAGAAGAGAGGAAGAATATTGAGGAGTGAAAGAAGAAGAAATACATGTATATAGAAGAACTAAAAGTGGAAGGTTACGATGATGATTGTTAAGATAATTTGTTTAATTTGCTGATGGTGGTTGTGATAACGTCGGTGATGGTGCCGGTGATTAGGCGATTTGATAGGATATCCACCACCTTATGAAACGTGTGAACGTGACAATGACTTGAACCCCGAACATAAGTTATTTCTATGGGATATGCATATGCATAGGGTATGAAATTGCCGTTGACTTGATTTCTTGATATGGTTTGATCTTTATGGTGGTTATGGCGCAATTTCATTTTCATCTTTAGTAGAATCAGTTGTAAAAAAAGCAAATTCTCGTCTGAAATGTTTGTACAGATATCAAAAATGTATGGATTTAAAAGCAAGACGTACACTCTGTTTTGCTCTTATTCAATGTTTATTTTACTATGCTAACCCTGCATGGTATAGTAACATAAACAAGTCAGATCAAAAGAAGTTGAAGATTATACAGAACAAAATGGTGAGATTTATCAACTGTTCTGGTCCAAGAACTCATGTTGGCTACAGCGAACTTTCTAAAGCTGGTTTTCTTGAAGTCGACCAAAGATCAAAACAACTCGCATTGCATCACGTGCATAAAATATATCATACTAGGTCGAATCATTATATTCGATCCAACTTCGATCTTGTTACTGACGTACATGATTATAATACAAGAAATAGACGATTCAACTTTAACTTACCAGAAAGAGTAGGTAGTATTGGAAATTCGTTTTATTACAATGCCATAAAACATTGGAATTCCCTTCCCAATGGTGTAAAAGAAATAGGAAACTATGATCATTTTAAGAGGAAATTAAAGGAATACCTAATACTTGACAGTCAGAGAAGAGAAGTGAATGACATGTTATATGATTGAAATGTTTATTCTTCTGTCGGTTCATACTTTTTCATGTTGTATATACTTATGTTTTCGTACGTTATAGAAATTCTACAAATTCATCATTATTTTCCTCTTCTTCCTTCTCCTCTTTTTCTTCTTCTCCTTCTTCTTTTTCTTCTTGTACTTAATATCATTTCTATCATCAGTTTAATGTTGTTATTATTATTATTATCTTTAATAAGTAGTTCTTTTAATTTTCTTATCTGTCTGTAAATATTAATATTTTAACTTATTAATTTTATACATGTCTGTAAGGGACCCCACTGGAAATAAGCTCTCGAGCTTTCGTGGGTTATCATGTTCAAGCTGACTTATTTTTGATCTGTTATTATTGTATATTGTTGTATGTTGGAAGCTTGTCGAATAAAAAAAACAAACAAACAAAAAAAAAAAAAAAAAAAAAAAAAAAAAAAATGGTGATAATTTTGATGTTATTCATGTTGTCAATGGCGATGGTGATGATGATGATGATGATGAAGATGAGGATGAGGATAAAGATGACTGTTGTAACAAGGATGATTAGGAGGATAATGATGATGAATTCGAATTTTGTCTTTTCTCTCAGCTTCTTCTTCATCACGGGGCTAAGCTCCATGGCGCCAATGATGACACAATCGCCGAATTCATTCTCGATGCCGCCAGGAAAGGACACACAGAGTAACTCATAACACTTCTTGAAATAGAAACAATATTAATATCATAATCTTTCTTAGTAATGAGGTTCTAGGACAATTACCCCCTGGGCAATCATCCCCCGGAAAATTACCCCCCGGAAAACTACCCCCAAAGGACAATTACCCCCTGGAATATTACCCCCCGGAGAATCACCCCCCGAGGACAACGACCCCCAAGGACAATTACCCCCCGGAAAATTACCCCTCGAAGAATTACCCCCGAGGACAATTACCCCCCGAGGACAACTACCCCCCGAGGACAATCACCCCCTTGGACAATTCCCCCCCGAGGACAATAACCCCCTAGGACAATTACCCCCCGAGGACAACTACCCCCAAGGACAATTACCCCCCGGAAAATTACCCCACGGAGAATTACCCCCGGAGGACAATTCCCCCGAGGACAATTACCCCCGATGACAACTACCCCCGTGGACAATCAGGATTCAATAGCAAAAAAAATCTAACACATTGAGAGATGGCTACGAGTCCATAAGATCTTCTGCATGAACCCATATTCTTTCAAATACTATAGCACGTTGTCTTCCTCTATTTAAAGTACTGTATGCGGGCACCTTGCCGCCAAATGTACATAAATAAAAAGTGATATATTCGGTCATGATCTTGATACACGAATATGAGGATATTCGGGCCTCTCGTTGCCCTTATTTGCATTGCTGTCAAAATATTGTCAGCGATTGAGGAAGGAAGACACTTTAGTATCTTTAACATTTTATTTTCTCATGTAATTACATATTTTAACCGTTTCTGGTATTTGATTTTTTTACAAAATCAACGTTTTCCAAATCATTCTCTTGCGGCACCCCGGTTGAAAAACGTTGTGCTGGAGTTACAAAATCAAATGAGATGAATTACCAGAGAGCGGATATTTATTTTCTTTTGACATGGCACCGTACATATAACTTGAAGGCAATTTATATTTCAAAATAATTTAACGTACACGAAAACATATTATACTTCTGCATGACAACAGAAATAAATATATAACGTGAAGAAAACCTTAATTATGGATCATGGCATGGATGAGGGCCCATTATACATACAAAGACAAATACACGATCAGCTGATTAAAAAAGTTACAGAGGATGCACAAAGGAAATCTTACATCCTAATTTCTTTGTTGTGCCATTCATGATGTGAGAGGCTGTAACGCGTACTAGTAGTTCTCTGCACCCTCTCTCTCAAATTCTCATCTGCGTGCAATGTATTGTTCAATTTCTAAGAAATGTAATTTCTGTTCTCTACTCGGTAGCAAAACTACAGGGTAATTGGGCAACCTCCATCCCCCCATATGGAAATGAATAATTTGAAAAGAAAGAAAATGAAGGTTTATGCAATTTTCTGTAATTTGCAATTTGGAGAGAAGCTTGCGTTATACGTCACAGTGTTATCAATTCCTCGAGGGTGATTGTCATTGGGGGTAGTTTTCCTCCGGGGGTTATTGTCCTCGGAGGGGGGGGGGGTTGTCCTCGGGGGGGGGGGGGGTAATTGTCCTCGGGGGTAGTTTTCCCGGGGGATAGTTGTCCTCGAGGGTAATAATAATAATGATAATAATAATAATAACGTTTTATTTACCCAGGGTAGCCACTTCAGTTTTGAAACTGCTCTTCCAGCGGGCCCTGCATAACATAATATGTTATAACTACCCTTCTCCAATCTAATATGCTGAACGCCTAGCTAGAAGGCAGAAGGTCCCATTGTTATAAGTCTTTGGTATGACTCGGCCGGGGTTCGAACCCACGACCTCCCGTTTATGAGGCGGGCCCTCTAACCACTGAGCCACCATGCCTAGTAGTGTCCATGGGGGTAAATGTCCTCGGGGGTAGTTGTCCTCGGGGGGTTATTGTCCTCCGTGGGTAGTTGTCCTCGGGGGGTAATTGTCCTCGGGGGGTAGTTGTCCTTAGGAGGTAATTGTCCTCGGGGGTTAATTGTCCTCGGGGGTAGTTGTCCTCGGGGGGTAATTCTCCGGGGGGTAATTTTCCGGGGGGTAATTGTCCTTGGGGGGTAATTGTCCTCGGGGGGTAATTCTCCGGGGGGTAATTTTCCGGGGGGGGTAATCGTCCTACGGGGGTAGTTTTCCGGGGGTGATTGCCCAGGGGGTAATTGTCCTGATACGTAGCCTATAATCTAGGCGGAGTGCCGAGCTTTTTTCTTTGCTGCTAGACTAACCTTAAGCAGAACGTCTGATACGGCGAGACTACGAACCGTGAGTCGCGAAGCGGCTCACCGCCTATAATCACTGGTCTAGCTTTAGTCGTTGTTTTTTTTATTATCGACCATGAATCCGTGACAGTTTTTCGTACGAAAAAACCTCATGAATACGAAATGAACTCAACCAATCAGAAACACGTATGGAGAAGAGTCTATGCATATGCATATTATAAATCACGTGACATTACGTCATTTTCTTCATCCAAGATGGCGGGTAGTTCATGCGACGACGATCTTCTGCGAGAAAGTTTATCATATGCGGCCAACAAACTAGGCATTCCTCATGGAAAATTCAGAGAACTGCAGGAATCCGCTATTCGTAGCGTTATTGAAGCCGGCAGGGATATTTTTGTTGCATTACCTACTGGTTTTGGAAAGAGTGCAATATACCAAGCAATCCCCTTGTGCTGTGATTTTCTACGCGACGTTGCGGTTTCTTATATCTGATTGGTCGAACGTAACATAGGTGTACCTTATTTGGTAGGGCTGTTGAATGATTCATAGATCCGCCATTTTGAATATATATGAATATTGATTAGCTAGACCAGTGATTATAGGCGGTGAGCCGCTTCGCGACTCACGGTTCGTAGTCTAGCCGTATCAGACGTTCTGCTTAAGGTTAGTCTAGCAGCAAAGAGAAAAGCTCGGCACTCCGCCTAGATTATAGGCTACCTGATACGCGGCGCTCTAGCATTTCAAAGAATTAATTCCTGCCAGGTTTACATTTACATCACCTGGGTTGAGTGTGGCAAATGTAGATCAATGTCTTGCCTAAGGACATTAGTGCCGTGGTGTTGATGGTATTTGCCCATTGAAATGGTAAGTATGCACTCCAATACCATAATAAATAGTCTCTTTAATTGGTTTACATAAACCTTATATTTTGCTGCACCTATATAAATAAATAAAGTTTATTAATTTGTGAAAGTTCAATGGTTTTCCTTTGTAATCATATATCATTTTCCGAACTTTTAGGTAAGTTGTTATAGGCATGATTATATCCGTCCCTCACCCTGCCCACGAGAACAATAACCACCATAAAAAAATCTGACATTTTTTTTTTTACAGAGCCCAGAGCTTCTGTGTTTTTGAGAAAATACGATTGTATTCATTTATATTCATGATGTTTTATTGTGCAGAACGGTAATGGCATTGATCCGATGGAAGAGAAGCGAAGTCGTTGATAAGTGCGATGACGTGGGTAACAAACCGCTCCACTATGCCTCCGATGCTGGACACGACCTGACCGTTCAGGAGCTCATCAAGGCGAAGGCTAACGTCAATGATACGTAAGAAAACTGAAATCTAAAGTCTTGTTAAATAATGAGGCGGTAAACCACCACGAACAAAAAAAAACCGCCGCGTTTTTGTTAACGTGTAATTAACGGTATTAAACTGCGCGTAACAAAGATCCTTTGTCGATTCACTAAGTTCTGTGTTATGGGAGACTTACACTTTACGTCACCATAGAAAGAAAAACGGCCTGCTTTTGCTGCGTCATAGCCTCATACCTGAACGAGTAGATGTACAGGTAATCTCATTTTGGTCACAACAGCAAAGGGGTGTCGATTTTAGGTGGGGGAGGGTGGCAATGACTAATATTTTCCTTAATATAATTATTTTTAAATTATCTGAGAATCACAAAGAGGAAAAGATCTAATTCCTCCTACTTATTGTTGCAAGGCGAAGTGAAAAATGACTGTTTCATTAAGGCAGGATTACATTGTCTATCTACATGTATATGGTTTTGATCAATAATTGTTCTTTCAATTCTTCTCAAAGCAACAAGGATGATGCACAAGCACAAAAGCGTACTCCTTTGCACCTTGCAGCAGCCAATGGCTGGATAAGGACAGTCAAGCAACTACTCAAAGCTAAGGCACGGGTCGATGAAAAAGACTTGTACGAGGTAGGTAACTCAGATCCGACACAGTTATCTTCTTGCACGTGGTGCAGATCGTCTTTATAAATTATGGAGCGATAAAGGACGATTCTGAAACAATTCAAATCCTCCTTGAGCCTCTGATAATCGAGACGAATGCGAGACACTTTGATCTGATCATGGTTCAATTTCTGCTGCAAGGAAAGAAGGAGATATCACCAGACCAAGGCTTTGGGATTCATTTAAAAGATTGGCATGGTGTGACTGAGAATTAAAAATAACAACATGAAGTCAACGTTCATTTCTATGACATGACATTAACGACTGTCATTGTTGAAACAATTTGAATAATATGAATCTAATGTTACCTCAATATTGCAGTATCACTACAATCTACAATAATTAGGGCAGGTTATTACGAGTTCATGACTAACAGGCATATAATGTTCTGCTTCATTTTCCAGATAACACCTTTGCATCTAGCCTGCAAGAACGGTCACATCGATATGGTGAGGCTTCTCATCTACGAGAAAGCCGACATCGTTCTGCGAGACAAACAGGGACTCAACTGCCTCGACTATGCCATCGACAATGGGCACGAGTAAGATGAATCAGATGATACGATTCCCCTTTCTCGTCCCCATGTCTCTCCCTCTCTCTACGTCAATAACTGCATGTATATCTTATCTACATATTTTGCTATTAGTCATTCTCTCTCTCTCTCTCTCACCCCTTCAGACCCCCTTCCCCTCTCTCCCTCACTCGCACTCTCTCTCTCTCTTCCAATGGTCTAAAACTTTGAAGGAAAGAAAAACCCTATTTTATCCGAACTTTGACACAATAATTTTACAAAATGTAGATGGTTCTTTAATAACAGAATGTAAAGTGATTAATTGAAATTTGTTGATAATGTTAGGTCTTACGAATGTTATCAAAGGCCTGGCAATGAGAACACAATGAAATACATCACCCTTTACTTTAAGATCACACAAGGAATCTAGAGGCTGACTAGAAAAAAACGGCTCTAGTGACGGGCAGCTTATTATTACCAGATCAAAACGAAATGTAGTGGCTAGCTTTTTCTGACCTCCCACCCGCTTCTCCCTCACTCTCTCTCACGATATCTCAAACCCACACCCCTACACACTCCAAACTTTTGTTCCGACTTTTCTATAGATCTATCCATGATTCGCACCATCGGTATTTCTTTCTCACTCTTAATCACTCTCTTTTTACCTACTTCTCATCTTTAGGAACATTGCCAACTTGATCTTAAGTCACGATAAATGGCGAGAAGTAATGTCTGTATCTAGCCTGGATGATGATACGTATGAGAGGACTACACCCATGAGAAAACTCATCAAAAACATGCCAGGTAAATGAACAATTAATGAAAGCACTGCAAGCAAAAATCGTCGAGTTTTATCACATGTCATTGTTTCTACGGTTTTGGGGCCGTGTAAATGGACCTAAAGCTTGTATTATTTATCCTTGTGCTTGTGCTTTTAGATGATTTGTTCAATATATAAATCACTTTGGGAATTTGCCCAGATATTGATAAAGCGAAACCATTTTATACGTCTGCTGTTCCTTTCCTCAACATTCCTAATCACAATATACACAACATTCCACTCACCTTATTCAATATACTTGTTTACCATATTCTACATAAATAAAGGATGGAGTAATTGCATTCTTCTCTTCCATGTGTGTCGTGAATCAGACTTACAAATAACTACGTGTAAGAATAAACTATTCCGGCTAACATAATTATATATCCCCTAGAGTTGAGCACTTTCAGTACCAGCAGCTTCATGTGCGTACTGTATGCCATACCAAAGTATAAACATCCCTAATAGAGGTCCTTGTAATACCACATTGCAACGTCACAAAGCATATTTTGATATATTGGTAATTTCACAGCACTTGAGAAGCTTTGTACACCTGTATTACTCTCTTGCCACTTCGTGAAAATGATAAAACTTCCCCTCCCTCTTCTCCAGATATTGCTGAGCGAGTCATGGATAAGTGTGTCAAAGTATCGCCAGACGCAGGGCCAAAGGACAGTAACTTTTGGGTTGAGTTTGACTACGAGTTTCTCGAGGATTCCTTCTCCCATTGGGATAGGCCAAAGGATTCCGATGGTAGGTAGTAGTAGCAGCAGCAGCAGTATTAGTAATAGCGATGGTGGTATTGGTGGTGGTGATGTTAGAAGTAGTAACTGAAGCTGACAAGGAGGTTACATATTTACCGTAGCTCTTTAAGGTTACAGGTGGTGGTGTGCCGAGTAGTACAGATAAATATGCCACCCCAGCCCTACCTTTATGCCATTCAGCTTTGCGCGCTTGTTTCTTTCGGCTGATTGTCCAGCTCCACCACAAACAGAGCACTGGAAAACGAGAGAGCTGTTAAGGCCGTCCCGCTTACTGGAATCTTCAAGAGGGATCAGATGTCTAAAAAATAATAATTACAAAAAAGAGCTACTCTTCTTTTCATTCCATCCATTGCATAATAATTTTCAATGAAACCAACATGATACTAAAATAAAACACACAGAGAAATAATGGTATTGTTTTGCAATGATCACAACTGAAGCACCAATGCTAGACTTTTGAATAATGCCCTAAACTGTTCAGTAGGATGTGAGGAGATCTAATCGTGCTAAAGTAGGTAGTGCATCACTAAATGTTCTTGATCTCTTTAAAGGGATTCGGTAACTTTGTCTCAGATTCTGAAAACATATTCTGGATTTAGCTCATGATGCAATGATAATTATAAACCTTTAGGTCAGTCAGGAACACCGTGACTTTTACAAGCCGGTCGCCTGTCTGATTACCTAGATATTTATGATTGGAATTACAAATTTTGAAAACCGTTCGCCTGACGGTTTTCATAACACTACAGTCTATTGGGGAAAACGAGTATGGTAAAACCGGTCACTCAAAGATTTTTACTTTTTTGAGGCACTTCTTGATCATTTTGAAGCGCAATAGTTCTAGGGCTTCAATATTACATCATACCACAGACACTGGTAACACGTAGGGCCGTGTATCTCAGATTTAACATTGTTAAACGATCCCTTTAAAGGCCCGGTCACACAGAGGGGACGCATGGGGGACGCACGGCCGGCGCATGGAAAATTTGCAATTTTGGCCAGTGCGTTGTCGTGCGCCCAACTTTTGTCGAAGCTATACAGCTAGCTGACACCAAATGCATAGCGCGCTGGACGCATACAGGGCGTATACAGGGCGCACACAGGGCGCACACAGGGCGCACACAGAGCGCACATGAAAACAACTTCCACGAATGCACAGCGTGTTGCTAGCGCGCTGGACGAATGGTCCACGCATGCACCACGTTCTACGACGCACGGCCAGCGCATTGGAAATCGGAAAAGAACGTGTGCCTAAATTTTGGAAAAGCTAGCGAGCTGACACAAAATGCACGGCGTGTAGCTAGCGCGCTGTGCGTATACAGGGCGTGTGCTCCGCGTTTGTCTGGCGCTGGTCTAGCGCGCTCCACGCATGTCTGGCGCTGGTCTAGCGCGCCCCGGCGCATGTCTGGCGTGCCTTTGGCGTGTATATTCATGCGTCGAGCTCGGCGCACGTTTTTGAGCATGCTCAAAAAATCCCGACGCACACAGCGAATGACGACGCATGCATAGCGCTGGTCCAGCGTTGGTCCAGCGCGCTCGACGAACGAGTAACGAATGATGACGCACGCCTAGCGAACGACAACGCACTGGCCCAAATTGCAAATTTCCAATGCGCTGGCCGTGCGTTCCCCATGCGTCCTCCCTGTGTGACCGGGCCTTTAGTTTGTAACTTCATATTGATTATTAATATAACATTTTGATTATCATTGCACTTCCCTAGATGAAGACGAAGACGATAATGACGACAACGATGACGAGGATAGGACCAAAGAGACTTCATTCACCACGAAACCCAACGGGCAATCTGCATCCGACAGCGAGATACATATCACGGTCAAAGACAAACCCGACAAAATGAGTCACCCCAAGTCCAAGAAGATCCCTGAAACTCCGGCGGCGCCGGCGGGAGACCAGTACGATTATCATGGGCATTTGATGAAGAGCGCGAGGCCGTATACGACCAGTTCAAAAGACATTGCTGCTAACCATGCTCTTAATATTATGGTAAATGTCATAAGGTTCTAGGACACCTACCACCTGGACATCCACCCCATGATAACCACCCCAGTCAACAGCCCCTAAGATAACTACCCCCTCGGGCAACCACCCTCTAGGACGACTACCCCCCCCCCGGGACAACACGGAACAACACCCCCGGACATCTACCCCATACAACTACCCCCTAGGACAACTAAACTACCCCTAGGACAACTACCCCCCGGACAACTACTGGACAACTACCCCCCAGATAACCATCTGGGACAACCACCCCCCAGATAAATATCCTAGGGGGTAGTTGTCTGGGGTAGTTCTCCGGGTTAGTTGTCCTAGGAGGTAGTTGTCTGGAGAGTAGTTGTCCGGGGGTAGTTGTCCTGAGGGATAGTCGTCCTTGAGGGTGGTTGCCCTAGGGGTAGTTGTCCTAGGGGGTAGTTGACTGGGGGTGGTTATCTGGGGATGGATGTCCAGAGGGTAGATGTCCGGATACAGTTAGGGCCACTTAATAGCCTAACCAATAACATATGATTTCCAAGAAGACACATTGATAACAAGATTCTGCACGAGGTGAAAGATAAGAGACGATATGTTCAACGAGGCGCAGCCGAGTTGAATGGAGCGTCTCATCTTTCACCGAATGCAAAATATTGTTCCATTGCACGAAAAAAGACCATTCATTATTTGTTTTATACAACACCTCGGACGTTAACGGGCTTAAAACAGTTTTCCTAGGCCTAAATCTCAGCGATGGAGAATGATGCCGTTCAATGGTACTTTTAGCGCATGTCATGTGATCAAGAATTGACCAATGAGGTTGCAAGAATCTTATTAGGCGTTGTATAACAATTTATGAAACAGGGCACAAAATTATGAGCCAGTACAATCCAATGTCCTCGTTGAAAATAAATGTTACTTCACAATTATATTTGACAAGAGGATTCTCGAGAAAAAACTAAAGAGGTTCTGAAGTAATGATCAAGGCTATTTCCTGTCCTCCATTGAGTATGTAAGTACAATTTGCATGGCCCCCTCTCTCAAATTAGCAAACCCTTTGTGAAATGTTCTCGTGTGGCTAAGGTGTTTTCCTCCTTTACCAGGTGTTGACAAACATCGTTATTCGTCTCTCTCGACCCAAGAGTAGAAAGTAATTACCCATGAGCTCGTGTGCAAAAGTCGAATGTTAAACCAAAATTAAATTGGTAATGGATCATGGGTGGCATAAAGGCCTATGAGCAATTGGAATGGTAGAATCTTGAAGAAGAAAAAAGATGACAATTTCATTTTGCCTTGTAAATCTGTGAGGAAAAAGAGTGATGCAGATGTGTCCTTTGTGTATTTTTAAAAATCAGTATTACTTATTTCACCTGCCATTTGTGTTGCAGGCAGGTGAAAGAGTTGCATGGCGTGCTCTCGTGAAGACCACAGCAGCGCTTTACAGCGCCACCTGAAGTTGATGATGATGATGATTACTTATTAGAGTGAAAGTATCCGTATCTACAAGTACACTGTATTCAAGCACATCATCTGAGGTGGATTATTGTATTTCTGTTTGGTGCCCCATCTTCAGTTCAATATCCAATAAACTCATAAAATTGAGAAAATATGACATTCCTATTTCTTCAGTATCAATAACAAATCTTTGGATTTCAGGTAAGCTCGGAGCGTGCAGATCTCTTGGGCCATCCCCTTGTCTCCAGCCTGCTCAGTCACAAGTGGAGCCGAGTCGGACAGTACTTCTTTTTGGCCTCCCTCGGTTCGTACCTTCTCTTTGTTGCTATGCTGACTGGTTACGTCATCGTAGTCCCGCCTAGTTACTATGTGCGACAAGCCAACCAGAGTGCGGGGGTATCCTGGTTCGTCAACGGCGAACAAAGATGGACTGCAGGGTTCCATGAAGCTACGATCTTCTTCTTTGGTCGCATCGGTGATTGGATCATACTGGTTCTATCCTTGATCAACCTGCTTAAGGAGGTACATTCCAATTTTTCAAGATTTGCTTTTGTTTTGTGTCGAGTTAATCGCATTTATGTGTGTGGTTATAACGAGGATAGGCATGTTATTAGATGGCACACATAGTATACTATCCATCGTCCAAACAAATGAAGAATTAATTATTGACACTAGCAATGTATTTTGCAACAACTCACCTTTGACTTGCAAAGGGCGATAAACAGGCTTTTAGTTGATACCAACGACAAGTATGATATAGACTAACAATAGATATATTAACGCTTAAACTTGAATTGCATAATTTGTTAAAGGGGTATATATTTCTTTTAACACTCTTGATGACTCCGTCCAAGAACATTTCGTAAGTTTTAAACAGAATCATTGATCGTTTTCTTTTCAATTTGTAGTTATCTCAGTTGCTTGTTCAGAGGAGGTCTTACTTCTGCTTCGGGAACCTAATCGAGTGGTGTCTGTACGTCCTGGCCATTCTCCTTGTCTTGCCACTTAGCGGAGTCCAGTACTTAAAGGGGGTTAGCCTACGACTGGTAAGATCATGGTTAAGACCGAGAATGATACCTATTCAGGTTCAGGTCCAAGACTTCAAAAGCCTGGTCTCAGGGTTGGAAAATTGAACTTGTAAGCGTCAATCGCGCATACTGGAGATTCTGTTATGATTTGTTTTATATTACGAACTAATAATTATGACATCATAACTAGGCACATCTGAAATTATCCATGAAAGTATCAATGTAACAGTCCATGTGTTATGGTAATACGTGTATGATTGGTCTTTTCTGCTTTGAGATATTCTTTCAAATCTGGGCCACCCCATCCAATCCACAGAGTATTTGATACATATCGCCTTTTCCCTGAGTTATAAAGACCTTCACAAAACGCTCCAAAAAGTAGTAGAAACAATAATCAAATACTTCAAGTAAAACAGCTGAGACAATACAGACGTTTAGCAACCATTGCTTTCTAACAAAAAAATTCTGGCCTCCGATGTCTTCTTGAAGTGGTCCACAGATATAGCCGTCTTCAGAGTGGTGGGTAACTGGTTCCACAACCTTGCAACAAGTGACGGGAAAGAAATTTGTCTCCGGCATATTTCTTGGAGAGGGGCTGCGTCATCGAAGAGCGAGTGAGCAAAAAAAAGAACTAAAACGCGATTGATTTATATCTATACCGAGATCAGCGCAGCAATTGAAAGAGTTGTCAAGACATATGTAATTTAAAATAAAATTTTCGTCACTTCTTAACTGTTCATGATAGGGTTGGCAATGGCAGTGCGGTGCAGTGGCTGTCTTCCTGGCATGGATCAATCTCATTCTCTTCTTCCGTCGTTTCTCGGGACTGGGAATTTACGTCATCATGTTCATAGGTAAGATCGTCATCTGTCAAGAGGGGGGGGGGGGTGGATATGTATCCATCATTGTTCTCCTTTTTGGTATCATATGTATGAGTTTGAACAATCGAAATCGAAATCGAAATAATGTCTTTATCTCTCTCTAAATATAATTGGGATTTATTGGATACGTCTCCGGACTGTGGATCACATAGTTTGCGGTCGAGACTAATGTCCTTTGGCAAGACATTAATCTATGTTTGCCACTCTTCACCCAGGTGCAGTAAATTGATACCTAACAGGAAGATCTTATTCTTTGAATACTTGTGTTATTATTGTTATTATCTTAATATCGATTTTCCGAACTGTGATACCATACATTTTCAATAACCATCACACTTCAAGCAAAATCCTCTCTTTGAAGAATCAAAACAATATAATGTCGATACACGTGTCATATCGAATAGATATAAAAATGAGTATCTCGCACCAAGGGTACATTTAGAAAAGCGAAACCAATGTACCTGAAAAAACTCTATTGTCTGCAATAATCTGAGCTCATGTTGCTTGTTGAGCTGTAATTATCAGTGTGAAATATTGTTTACGACCCCACAACAAATATTTAAGTTTAATACGTTTCAGATATTCTTCGGACATTCATGAAGTTCGTCCTCATTCTCATCCTCTTTGTCGTCGCCTTTGCGATGGCTTTTTACACACTCCTCATGAACCAGGTAATATTAGTGTAAACGCGCCTTACGACAAATGACTCATAAATTAAGGCTATTACATCCTGGTCGCTTATTAATTAATTATTTCCACAAATAACATCATAAACGCTCTTAAATGATAACGTTTAAATTACAAAAGGACCTTGACCCCCTTTCCAGCACTGCAATACAATATAGTATACAAATTAAACTAATCCATTACTATATACCCATACAGGTACATGCAAACTTATCACAACTTAGCACTTATACTGTAACCCCATTGGTAAATATGAATTCAACTAAATGATTACCCAACTGTGCATCTTGCACTTTTTCAAATGAAACATAAATAATTTAACACAACAACACGGTCCCTTATCCGACCTAATTTACATGAATTTACATATTGACTGGGATTATATACCCTTGACATTCTATCTTATCAATCGTACAATGTATATATTATAAACCATATAAATGCTTCTTGAAGCATACTGAATCATTAACTATAACTGTCTGATCATATGCACTTCTGTACATAACGCTGCATTAATCATCCAAATCAGCTCACTGTTTGCACATAATTCACAGGAAATAAACCATCGTATGAAACAACTAGTTTCCTATATTTAACAGTAAATCAATTATCTACAGTAATCATTTATCATAACTTACCAACTACTAGTATTTGTTCATCCGGAGCAAAATCAAGAATTCTGTGGTAACAACTAGGCTTTCTGTTGCACAAATTTTCTTAACGCCACAGATGGCGCTATACAAGTTTGGCGCCGCCACAGATGGCGCTATACGAGTTTCGCGCCGCTACATTCCGGCCCCAAATGAGTTGCCTATATCCCTAAATCATTTTCTACATTACCATAAAGCGGCATGCATTAAACTATGTATGAATTACAATAAAATTTGGAATGCATAAACTCAATGACGATACCTGTATAATATCATAAAGCGAAAATAAAAAATCAATTTAACTTTCACAAATCTTGTCAAAACTGTTTTGCATAAACAATTCAAACTGTGACTTACAAGTTGGACATGTTGAAAATTCTTTGAACAATTACATATAAATGTTTCACATCATATATCACAACCTTCGTTGTGTTTAGGAGGAAGCCTCTACATTGGCTTCCAAGAGGCACAGCTTTGAAATTGGCCTCTTGTAATATAGAGGCCCTACTCGAACCTCTACTTGTCTTACAAGGCCACGCTTGTCTGGATAGGTCGTCATCACTCTTCCAATGGGCCACTGTCCACGAGGGGTACTTTCGTTGACCACTAGAACCAGATCGTTGACTTCAAAGTTTCTGTTTGGTCTAGTCCATTTCTGACGTTGCTGCAACAGGGGTAAGTATTCCTTGACCCATCGGGTCCAAAACTGCCCTGCCAGGTACTGGACTTGGCGCCACTGTCTCCATAGATGTCAGTCTTCTTTCACGAAGATCCCTGGTGGCAGACTTGGGTTCTTTCGAAGCAACAACAAATGATTCGGAGCAATGGCTCATCATCTCTGGAGTCCATGCTCAGGTGAGTAAGAGGCCTTCCGTTCAATATTGCCTCTACTTCTGTGAAGAGGGTAAGTAGCGCTTCGTCTGTAAGCGTCTGCTGTGGGAGACTGGTCAAGATTTTTCTCACTGACCGTATGATCCTCTCCCATACACCTCTCATGTGGCTTGCTCCTGGTGGGTTGAAGTGCCATTCAATGCCCTTCTGTGTGAGGTATCGGTTCACCCTCTCGGAATTTAGCCCTGCAAGAGCATCCTTTAGCTCCTTGTGACCCCCCTTGAAATTGGTGCCATTGTCCCTGAATATAACCTTGGGTTGACCTCTACGGTTGATGAAGCGACGCAGTGTTTGTATGAATGAGTCAGTATCCAAGCTATAAGCCATCTCAAGATGCACTGCCCTGGTAGATAAACATATAAAGATAAATCCATACCTCTTCTGTGTACTGCGACCATGCTTCGTTGGGAATGGGCCAAAGTAATCTAGCCCTGTATTCGTGAAAGGTGGTTCTCCCGGAGTAACTCTCTCTTCCGGCAAATCAGCCATGAATTACTGACCTCTTGAAGCATTACGCTTCCTGCATTTGAAGCAGTTACCTATGGTGTGACGGACTGTAGCACCTCCCTTAATGATCCAAAATCTTTCTCAGGGAGAGGTCCATGTCATACCCATACCACAGTGTCCAACCTTCTGATGATGATGAACCACTAGAAGCTTGGTAACGTGGTGATCGTTGGGAAGAATCATTGGATGTTTCTCGTCATCCTGAATAGGAGCCTTGCTTAATCTCCCTCCTACTCGTAGCAGTCCGTCAACCAAGACAGGATTCAGCTTCTCAAGGGGATTTCCTTGTTTCCTGGTTTTCTTCTCTATCCCCTTCACGTACTCATCAGGAATTTAGTGTCTCTGTACTTGTTTGATCACTTCGACCTCTGCATTGTTCAATTCCTGTACTGTCATACTTCCTCTTTCTGCCAAGTCGCACGTTCCTTTGGACCGCAAGTATTGCTTGTACCGTAGTAGCCCTGAAATTCCTCGTTTCAGACGATCCCATTATGAGTACCTTGTCATTAGATCACCTATCACATTATGTGAGCTGGTAGCGTAGGCATGAGTTTTCTTCGCCTCACTGTCGTTCTGAAGATCAAATTCTGGTACATCTTCTTTCCTCAAACTTGCTGGATCTTCCGGCCAGACTTCCTTTTCTTGTAACAGGAACTCAGGTCCTGTAAGCCATCTATCCAGGCTTCTTGCAGGGATACCCCGTGAACCATCATCTGCCGAGTTCCTGAGGGTGTCGACATGTCTCCACTGTCGCTTGTCACTGATCTTGTGGATCTTCGCAACCCTGTTGGCCACAAAGGTGCGAAACCTGCGACTCTCATTGCTGATGTAGAGCAGGACCGATGTTGAATCTGTCCAGTATGTCACACGGTCAATTGGTATTCTGAGTTCTTCCTTAATGATTTGGTACAGTGGAGCAGCCAATACTGCTGCTGACACCTCTAGTCGCGGTATGGTCATCTTCTTTAATGAACAGGGTCTTTCCCATCACAAAGGCAGTGTGAATCTGTCCTTCCTTACCCACGATCCTCAAGTACGCACATGCTGCGTAGGCTTGCTCTGAAGCATCATAATATATGTGTAGCTCATTGGTAACACTTTCAAAGTCTGCTGGCTTGTAGCAGCACTCAATGTTGATAGATGTTAGTTCAGGAATTTCAGCCAACCACTCTCCTATCGCTGTAATTCCTCCTGGCCCACTTCTTCATCCCAACCTTTTCCTTGGGCACACAAATCTTGAAGAAGTATCTTGGCAGTTACTATAAATGGAGCGACGAATCCTAACGGGTCATAGAGGGAACTCATTGCAGATAGGATCCCTCTTCTTGTAGCTGGAACTTCCTTGGGTTTAGCCTTGAAGCTAAATGTGTCTGTCTCCATGTTCCACATGATCCCAAGCGTCCTCTCAATCGGTAAGTGGTCTAAGTCTAAATCAACGACAGAGGCTGCCCTTTCTGATGTCTCTACTGTAGATAGGACTTCCTTGTCGT
The DNA here is from genome assembly GCA_035222895.1 of Strongylocentrotus droebachiensis. Taxonomy (NCBI): domain Eukaryota; kingdom Metazoa; phylum Echinodermata; class Echinoidea; order Camarodonta; family Strongylocentrotidae; genus Strongylocentrotus; species Strongylocentrotus droebachiensis. Next base: position 30,735 of record JAVYIG010013318.1, read on the forward strand.
TACTAACCCACTTGGTTAGTCTAAATCCACCTCTTCTTAGTAGCTCATTCAGATGAGGGATGAGCTTCTTGGCCTCTTCTCTCGTGGAAACTGACTTGAGACAATCATCCACATAGAAATTGTCCAACACCGTCTCCGCTACTCCTTCATCAAAGTCTCTCTTGTTGTCTTGCACTGTCTTGTGAATCGCAAAGCCAGCACAGCTTGGCGACGATGTTGCCTCAAACAAGTGTACCAACATCTGATACTCTACAGGGGGCTTTTCCAACTCTCCTCCCTCCCACCATAGGAACCTCAGTGCATCGATATCCTGTGGTGAAACTCTTACTTGGTGAAACATTCCTTCGATGCTACTAGCGAGGGCTATCTTGTCTTGTCAGAAACGCAGCAGTATACCAACCAGCTTGTTAGTGTGATCTGGACCCCGGAGCAACTGGCTGTTCAATGAAGTCCCTTGAAACTCAGCGGCACAGTCATAAACTATCCTTAGCTTATCTGGCTTTAACGGATAGATAACTGGGTGATGTGGCAAGTACCACATACGTCCTGTCGTAGCCTCTCTGCCTTCGTCCACCTTGCATGCGAAGCCTTTCCTTACATACTCCCCCATTACGGAGGAATACTTCTGGTGAAGGGAACCATTCTTCTGTAGCCGCTTCTTTAGGCTCTGCAGTCTCGAACCTGCTTGCTGTCTGTTGTTGGGCAACATTGGTGGACACTGACGCCATGGCATACCGATCTCATAGTGTCCATCTATATACTTCACAGTTTTCTCCATGATGGTTCTAGCCTTCACATATTCCACGGATTCACCAACTCTTTCATCCCCTGAACCAGAGTCCATCTCCCAAAAACCGCTTCACTCGATTATGAAGCTCCTCGGCTGAGATGTGGTGAATTCCGTACGAGTTTCTGTGACTTGAGCTTGATGCAGGTCCAATCAACGTCCATTCCAAAGGCGTCTTGATGGCATAGGGATCTTTCTTTTGACCCCTCGTTTCTTCCTCTACCCAGAATGATTCTGGGGTGTCGCCTCCTATCAGGGGCTGAACCTTTGCTTGGCCTGATGTCACTAGTTGAATGCCTTGAAGATGAGGCAACTTATCGACATCTTCCTGACATGGTATACTTCTGGACGATATGGGTAGAACATCAACAGTCCACATCCTGTCCACATCGATCTTAGTTTCTTCTTTCAAGCCTTGAATGGTCATGCTAACTTCCATTCCTTTCTTTGGAGTGTTCACTCTATTGATTGTAGTCAAACTGAATTCTTGTTGACTCCGACAATCCCCAGTTCCTCTTCAAGTCTCCTTTCACAAAGGGACGTATCGCTTTCTTCATCAAGGAGTACCCAAGTCGTAACCTCCTTTGCTTTATGACGCACCTTCACAGGCAGTACTCTTAAGCGTACATCAGCTCTTCCTCTAATTGTATGGCATTCCACACAAGTTGTCACTCCGGCCCCGTTCTGCTGACTTGGGCTGTCTTCATTGTTCTTCTGGTTGGAGCTTTCTTTCCTTTCAAAGTGCAACCATGTGTGGTGTTTCCATTTTAGACTGCACCTTCTTTCTTACAGATCGAATCTGAGGGACAGTTCTTGGCTAAGTGTGCCTTCTTAAGGCAATTGAAACAGATGCCGCTCATCTTTAACAAGATAAATCTCTCCTTCTGAGGCAAGTCCCTTAGCTTGAAACAGATCTCCAACTGGTGCTCCCTCTTGCAGCATGGACATGCCTCCTTTATGTTATTAGGCCTGTGAGTTCCTCCTTCCATTGCAAAGGATGAAGCTCTGCCTCCCACGCTCCCTTTCTGTCGCTTTGCACTTGAACTTGACTTAAATAACTGTCCAATATTCTTTCTGAACATGTTGCTTGCTATCTTAGCCTCCTGTTCGATAAAGTCTGTCATGTGGCTAAAGTTGGGAATTACAGACTGCTCCATGGCTACGTGAGCCTTAGATGCCCATCTGGCTTGTAGGTGAATAGGCAGAAGACTCTGTATTTTAAGCAGTGTGTCCGTTGAGCTCATGTCCGCTGAATAACCCATCTGCGATGTGGACATTTGACATCTCCGCATATCTCTGGCCAGATCCCATAATGCTTGGCTGTCACTTCGGCGCAGGTTGGCTCGGCACACCACCCTATTCCACATGTGCCTTGGCTACGATGAAGTTGCGTTCAAACTGATCTTGTAGAATGCTGCGTGCTCTGGTGTAACCTGTATCTGGGTGAAGCAAAATACAATTTTCTATCGCTTCTTTTGCCTTTCTTGTACATAATTGAATGAGATAAGTTAACCGCAGCCTATTATCATGTACTTTATGCTCTATGTTAACTTCAAAATTATTACCAAAACTCCAATACTCAATGGGGTTACCTGAAAAACTAGTCATATCAGGTTTGGGCAGGTGCATCGCCATAACTATTATTTCTGACAAATTATTTTCTACAGAATTTACATTCTTATTACATGCATTTGGAGTTTGTGGCATTGTATGTTCACCCAACACTCTTTGGGAAGTAACATCCCGATTCTCATTACAAATATCTACAGCATTTCCTGTACACCATTCCTCAGTTCTTTGCTGAGGTTGACCTTCTGGAATTTGTAACAGTTCTTGTGGCTTTGTTTCATGTTCTTGCCACAATTTTGCCTCAAATTCGGCGTTCTCAAGTTCATTTTCAATCTTTAGTCTATCAAGTTTTTCATTGAGTTCAAACTGTTCTCGTTTTAGTTTATATTCTTTCTGTAGCTATATTACCTTCATCCTAGCAAGCTGCCGCTTCACCTCGGCTTCTCTCATCTTCACGCTTGAGCAAGTGCTCGCCCTGGAGGCCATCGACTTCACTACAGCGTCCCTGGATGCTCTGGGTTCACTCTTTGCCGTTGCATCCCCGTCAACGCCGTTCTTTGACTCTCCAGCTTCCGACCCATCATGCTGGTTGCTTGCTTGGACCCTCTCCGACATAGAAGCGAGTTGTGAACTTTAGTGTAAACGCGCCTTACGACAAATGACTCACACTAGATCAGTTTCCTTTCTTCGGATCTTTATTCAATGATCAATCCAACTAGTGTCATTACAAATGACAACCTTGGATCTGTAGCGTAGTCTTGTAGCGGTTCACTAAAAGAAAAGATAACAAATCTTCGTCATAAATAACATTCTCTAATTAGAACAAAGACTATTTGTATGATCAATGCAATGAACAACAATATATATTTCATCTATTGTAATCTGCTTGGAGCATGTCTGTAATAAACTCAAATGGATGCATGAACCTGTTTATATCAGGGTAATTAATTCTGTTTCTTCTACTAGCATAACTTGAATCATGTATACTATTCTGAACCTGAACCTTATCCATTCTGAATCACATACATTAAGGCTATTACATCCTGGTTGCTTATTAATAAATTCTTTCCACAAATAACATCATAAACGCTCTTAAATGATAACGTTTAAATTACAAAAGGACCTTGACCCCCTGTCAAGCACTACAATACAATGTAGTATACAAATTAAACTAATCTATTACTATATACCCATACTGGTACATGCAAACTTATCACAGCTTAGCACTTATACTGTAACCCCACTGGTAAATATGAATTAAACTAAATGATTACCAAACTGTACATCTTGCACTTTCTCCAATGAAACATGAATAATTTAACACAAAACGGTCCCTTATCCGACCTAATTTACATGAATTAACATATTGACTGCGATTATATACCCTTGACATGCTATCTTATCAATCGTACAATGTATATATCATACACCATATAAATGCTTCTTGAGGCATACTGAATCATTAACCATAACTGTCTGATCATATGCACTCTGTTCACTCCTTGGTCCTACCCCTCTGCTTAATAGCACACACATTGTAATTTAACCCTGCTAATGCAATGCGTTTCAAACACATGGCCTTCTATACATAACGTTGCATTAATCATCCAAATCAGCTCACTGTTTGCACATAATTCACAGGAAATAAACAATCGTACGAAACAACTAGTTTCCTATATTTGACAGTAAATCAGTTATCTACAGAAATCATGTATCATAACTTACCAACTATTAGTTCATCCGGAGCAAAATCAAGAATTCTGTGTTAACAAACATCAAGTCTGATGCCTTTGACCAGGCTTTCTGTTGCACAAATTGTCTTAACGCCACAGATGGCGCTATACAAGTTTGGCGCCGCCACAGATGGCGCTATACAAGTTTCGCGCCGCTACAATTAGGTTGTTAAAATGGTACGTCATACATGTAGGTTGGGCCTTAGATGTAAAGAGAAAGCATTCAAAAGTCACCTTTAGAACATCCAATGCTTGTTTCGAATATATAAAAAAAAAAGTATCATGGATATCTGAGCATGTTTTATTGTTCGAAAATCAAATTTTGAAAATGAAAATAGTTTCTTAAATTTTCTTTCAATTGCATAGTTTTAACTACTTCTTTTAATAATACAAAGCTTATCAATTCAACATTGTTGGCACATAGTATGGACAATTCTCATTGCGGTCTTTTTATATTGGACCGGTGGAGGGGTATGCCTTCGCCATTGCGAACAAAAGTCATATCGCGATGTTTAAATGTGGTCACGCTCGCATTACCTGTAGGAAGAGCCCCGAATAGGTCTACAAAAATAGGTTCACCGCTGAACCACCTGATCACTACGCAAATACTAAAATACAAACAAATACGGCGGACCTGTCAGATATGAAGACTTCAATCGTTTTCTTTTTCTTCCTAACCTAGCAACCCTTTCACAGCGTGCAGTACTCCTTCGCCAAGACCTTTGCGATGATGATCGGAGAGTTGGACTTAGAGGACATATTCCACAGTCAGAACTACCTCGGTACGGAAAACACTTTGGCTGATGGTGAAGAAGACTTCTTTCTCACTTCTGTCTTCTACGAAGGCATCACGTATACCATCTTTGCTCTGTTCCTCATCATCATGTCCATCCTCATCATGAATCTCCTGGTACGTCTGAAGATGATCAGGCAAAAATATTGTGGAGAGTACGAAAGAACAAGAATGTGAAGGATACAAGACGAAACTGGAGAAATGGCACGGTATAGGAAATAAAGAGAAGAGAGTGGGGATAGCATGGCTATTGTTGGGTCCTGTATGTAGTACTCCAGTGACTTCAGGTCACTTCAGGTCACTCCAGGAATCATAAACAGAGCGATTTTATTTTTGACAATTCTAGACTTAATCTGCAAATATAAAAGTAAGAATAGCAGTACAAGCAGATGGAACAGCAGTAGTAGTAGTATAAATAAGATTCCGGTAGACGCTGAAGTAATAGTGGGATGTAAGAGTATTATGTCTACGAACGTCCTCAATTATTTAGGAACTAGATATTAAAGTAACAGTAATACAAGTAATGGTGTTTCTTGTGAGCTGCAACAGTACAAATTACCATTTCAACAGAAGTAGAAGAGCACATCTAAGGATACAAGAGACGAATATGAAAATCTGAGAAAGAAAGTCAGCTTTCATTGGTTTTAAAGTTACATTGTAAGATAAATTCCATCGAACTAAACCCGCTAGGCAACCGATGTCAGCTAATAATATTTCCTTCTATTGACTAGGTTGGTCTGGCTGTTGATGACATCCATGCAATTCAAGAAAAGGCAAAGCTTCATCGTCTAGCAATGCAGGTGAGTACGGTATTTTGTTCTTGTCATCGGCCATTGTGTCTTTCACTGTACAGCATCTTCTCACATGATAGGCACAACATCCCGTCCCTTGGGTAAACGCTCCCTCAATGAAGTACAAAGACGCTGTCCAAGAGGGGACGATGCAGAGCAGCTTGTTAATGTTGTTCTTTTTGTTGTTTTTGTTGTAAGTGCTTGTGACGGAAAGAATTAATTGACCGACTGTGTACAGGCGTGAGTGCTTGATGGCAATGTGCTATTCATTAATATTCATGAAGATAGGGTAATGGGCCAACCCACTATTTGCCCTAACTTAGGTTTTTGTGATATGAATTTGCAAGTAAGCAATTTGCCCGAGAAAGCGAAGCGCCTGAACTTGAACTTGGTAATGAAGATAAACGTGAACGTTAAAGTCTATCATTAACCACGTTAATCTCCTGCATTTTCTGGAGACCATACGTACCAAAGACTTCTCAGGTGCTCCTTCAGATTTACCGTTTCTCTAAAAAATCGACTTGCAATGAGTCGATACCCTTTCATATCGACAGCGGCGAAAAGGTAACCTCTGGGAAATTTCGGGATGTTACCCTTTGACTACTTTGAAATGTTAGATCTATTTCATCGCATTATCTCATTTAGATACTCATCACCGAACTTATAATCTTAACTATCTGAAAAACCATTGCAAAGAATTTAAAATATCAACGTATGGCAATTTCAAAAGTCACAAAAATGCCGCATTTCGTAATCCTAACGAAATTTCTTTAGGCAATAAAACAATGTACTGAAATTCTTCTTTAACATTTCCGTAAAGACAGTGCGGTCGTGCATTAACCACTAAATATGCTAAATGACAGGTGGAACTGGTGATGGAGGTGCAACGTTACCTCCCAATCTGCATTTGGCGTTCGGCTGTCATCAGGATTAAACGCTTCGAACCTAATAAGTCGTGCTGCAGCGGACTGCAGAAGTGGTACCGTACGCTGAATGGAGACCAGAACATCCTACGACAGGCCATTAAGGTTTGCAACAAGATTACGACACAGGTAAGAATACAGATCAAGATGAGTGCGATGTTGTCTTGTGCAACCTCCTCATACGATTTAAAGAAGAAGAAAGTTAATAACCTCCCCAGAAACTAATGGAATAGTGACAGGGACAGTTTCAAAGTGAATGATAGTCATTGCACACATTTTTTGAATAGTGGTTTGCTAACTTGGTTAATTGTGCTTAGATCTGGTTTAAAATGCTCGTAAAATTGTTTTAAAATTGTCAAACATTAATGTCTAAGAAAAGGAAAATGTGATATTTTTGGCATTACCTGCTGAAGTTATCCTATTTCTAGATCTGCTCCTTCGAAGCACGTTATGTGATGAATGGTATCAAAACGCACTTCAAAGAGATGGAAAAAAGGCCTGTCGTCAGTTATGATTTATAATCTTTGTGTTACACATGTATTTATAAACTAATTTTTATCCTAAGGATATTTTTAGCGTATGTAGATCTAGAAGCAGGAAAAGCAGAAATCACTCACTCATCAAAATCTGTTCTTGATACAACCAGGGCGGATTCATGCACGAGGAAGTCACCACCCATCAACTGGTCACTGACCTCAAGTATCGCCTGAAGACAGTGAGCGAAAGGGTCGAAGAAGAGGGGCTAAAGACCGGCGTCGAGCAGAAACAGATGAAGGAGCGCTTTGAACGTCTCGAGAACAAAATTGATGCTCTCTTGAACCACATCAAAGTGAAATGGGATGAGTCCAAGACGGATGCGAAATAAATGAGGATAAGCGATTTCCATTGACCTTGAATTATTAACAATGACCATTTAAGAAATGTATACACACACGGTCACTGTAAAATAGCGTTTGGTTGAAATGTATTAATCCGCCATCAGTGAAACGTGTGATTTTTTTAAATCGTATTGTTATTTATCGAGAATTCCGTTGCATTGGCCTCTTAGGTTCTATGATCGATGGGATTTTGTTATAGTAGTCACATTTGTAAAGCGACTTAATACAACGTTTTAAAGCGTTTTATATCGTATTTAGTATTACTCCGGTCATTGGATTAAATGGCTAATCCACATATGATAGTGCACACGCTCTGCTCTCTGTGGAGTATTCCGGCTAGGCACCATTATACAAGCTCACTCATGTCAATCCAACCACATTAATGTAGGACCCTCTTGTCGTAATATTAATTATAATATTTATAAATATTTATTCTTGCAGAATATTATTTTAAACAAAAAAACGTTTGTTTTATTATTATATGTAATATGATATATCATGCACTGTGTAGTATCCCCCCCCCCCTGTATTGTTGTATTTTGTCATGTAATCCGGTACTAATATTTATCTTTCAATTTTACAGTGCGTCCCAGAAAAAACGAAACCGATAATTGTCGATGTTTTATCATAACCTAATCACAATTATAATTTATAAATGACACATATTTGTAAAGCTTAGATCCTGTTGTTTCATTTGATACAACTCTTATGATGCATATTGCACCCATAAGTGATTACAAACAATTGAAGAGAGGGTACCAAAACGTCATTTGGGCGGTATCTGGATTACAAAGAGAAAATCATATTTCTAGAAAGTTTATTTTCTGCCCTCATATGACACCTCAATCAGAACAAATGAGCCAGGAATAACAAAGTTCTGTTGGTTTAAAGTAATGCTTGCATTTCCATAATTTGATTAAACGAATCTGTTTTCACTGGCTGCCTGCCGTAGCAACAAACATAGTTGACAAAAGACTTAACTCCCTTTGGTTGTCGATCAGACATGCACAAAGAAGACTATCCTTTCAGGGATGTGTTCTATTTATTCATTTTAACAATGCATTATAAATATTTATGTGTCAATGTATAGTGCTTATATGAATGAATTATATATTTTTGTAATTGCTTTGATGAAATAAAATTGGGGTGAATATATGTGTACTCGCGTCAAATAGCTTTCGTAATCATAAGTGGAAATGAAATAGCAATAAAGCTTAACATGTCGGTCTCCTGTTTTTTCAATTTTGAAATGATTTATCAACTATGTTTTTTTAAAGTATTAATTATTTCAGCGATTTATATTATTTTAAAGTGATTTATATTATGATATGACTATATATGTATTTTGACTTTTGTTAGATGTTTACATACACCTATTTTGTTTATTAACTCCTGTTATGTTGTAAAATGGAGAAATGAAATAGATAAGGGAAGTGATAGCATCATTCATTTTATTTCGCCTGCTCCAAAAGTTTAAGTATTTTGTGATTAATTAAATTTTTGGCCATCTGGGATCTCAGTTGCCGGCCTTGCCCTCATCGTATCAAAGCGAATTAAGATAACATCTAGGAAAGAACACAAATTACACGATATATACATCGTGGATACCATGGGGCGGGGGGGGGGGGGTGCATCACACATAATTTCATGACTAACGCCCCCCCCCCCTCCCCACCCATCAGAATGTGTGAAACAGGTAAAATGGCGCAATACAAATGCTGTGGATCATCATCATCATCATCATCATCATAAGAAGGGTATTGTCCTCGTTTATTTATGTCTAAACATTCTTGAAAAATAGTATATAGGTAAAGGAAAGATTCGATGTTATGTTCTGTACCTGTTTTAACGAACAGGACCTGTGCCTATCCCCAAAATTAATACAAAAATCAAAGAACAGAATTAAAGAAGAAGAAAGAGAAGAAGAGAAAAAGAAGAAGAAAAAGAGGAAGACATACAGAAGAAGAAGAAGAGAATAATGAAAAGAAGAAGAAGAGAACAAAAAGTTCTAAAGGACGAGACTTTTTCTCGCTCGTTAGCGAGCAAAACCGCGCCAAATAATTCATCGAACATGTCGAAGGACAGAATTAAATAGAAGAACAAATCATACAAAACAAAGGATGGAAAATCATTTTAAAAACATTATCGTGATTCCCATGAGCATTTACAAGGTGACAGGAATGATTATGAGAACCAATTCCCATGTGAAATAATAATATAGCACTAACATAATTTAACCCTCATGATTGTTGATACATAGGCATATACTCTAATTTTATACTTTTGACGATAAAAATTATGTTGAAAGCTCATGTATATCAAAGTCCGAAAATGGTCTATTGTACGGTGATACAACTCTTCCGTCGAGTTTAGGGAACGAACGCTATTATGGCTGAGAACGATCGTGAAAATCAACAAGACGGAGAAAATTCTGGTTCGCACATGCGCAGATTGGTTATTGTGTCCGGTCACCCGCGTCTTTGCCTTCCGTCATTTTCGTAATATAACCAAATTCAATGCATAGGTCTTTGTGAAGTGCCTCAATACAAATTATTTCATTGACCTGATAATAAGAATAGTATTTCAATAGACAGAATCCGAACTGCATACAGTATTTAATCTCGGTTGAGTGAATTCTCCCGTCCTCTTTGCCTTCCGTCTCGTTAGTAAAGCGCCCTTGTATAGGAAGAGCAGACAGTCTGGGTTGCCCGAATTTACAGAACTGGACGTTAAGTGTATTGACTATACATCAACAGATTTCAGTGATTGGTTTGATTAAGGAATCAAGAGATTCTTTAAATCGTTCTCCTGTCGGTCCTTGATCATGGCATCACATAGCAGCGATCGGGTTGATAATGATTGCTATCTGGATGACGAGAAGACTTCTGTTGTACAGGTATGACGCTGGACAATATAAGATCGTTATGGTTGACTGTTTTTAGGAACATTTTTCAGTTATCTACTGCGGGTGAAAACTAATTGATAATATAAGGCATACATTGATTGATTGACTAGTGACAGCTCAAGACTTTACGACTATTATAAACTACGGGACTACATGTTTATAATAACTATAACAATTCATTTGTCGAATTGTAATAATATCAATTAATATTTATGAGGAAAAAAAACATTTTAATTGGAATACCTAACCCATGCTTAATGTAAGTTAAGGTTTTCCAAGTGTGTCCCAAGGTTTTCCAAGTGTGTCTCAAGGGGGGGGGGGGGGGGGGGGACTGTTTGTACCCTCTGAATCTCCAATTTCTCAAATTTATTCAGTGTGCGGTGATTGAGTTCATATAATCTTTTACAGTTAACCTCATCAGCTCCCAGTAACTAAACAAGTTCAGAATGATCTTTAATAAACTTGACACCAGTGACGGTTTCTTTGGCAGTAAAATTGTTGTATAAAATAACATTGTAACAGTAGCAAAACATCTTATTGATTTATAAAGGGTCGATATTAGGGACTTTTAGATTTGCACGTTGACAGCTTTGACTGCAACGTGTGACGTCATTTTAAGGCACTGCGCATGCGTTACGACGTCTCAGTCGGCTATCGAGAATGCGTCAACCTTGATTTTCCTAAATCTAGTACATACATACATACATATTGATATTTATATAGCGCCTTTACATGCTCAAGGTACTAGGATGCCGCGTGCGCATAAAATATACAGTTCCTCAGGTAGACAAAGGAACATCCCTTCCCTGCTATTATGTAAAAATGTGTAGAACAGGTGTCACATGCATATTCACCTGTTCTACACATTTTGACATAAAAGCAGTGAAGGGATGTTCTTTTGTTGAGGGTAGAATGAGGAACTGTATATTTTGTCCTCTTTCTTTGTCCGTGATATTCATAATGTTACTTCCTGCATGCATGTATATCGTCGAGTGCAATCTAAAAGATTTCTAATTGTAGTCAACATGGGCAGTTAAGTACGTTGACACGCATGATCAGTCGGCGTTCGTCGTGTTCTCGTCCACTCATTCTAAAAGTCCCTATTATGCAACGCGTCCCGTAAGACATTCGACTCATATCCAGGCGCGGATCCACGGGCCTAATTCTTCCGGCCCGACTATGGCAAGCCCTTTGTGTAAAAACTAGATAAACTCTGTTTTTCTCAGATAAACTCTGTTTTTCTCAGATAAACTCAGTTTATCAACAGATAAACACAGTTTATCAGAAAAACTCAGTTTATCAGTTGATAAACCCAGTTTATCAAGAAAAACTCAGTTTATCAATGATAAACTCAGTTTATCAGAAAAACTCAGTTCATCAGTTGATAAACTGAGTTTATCATTGATAAACACAGTTTTTCTGATAAACTGAGTTTATCTAGTTTTTACACAAAGGGGTTGCCATAGCCGGGCCGGAAGAATTAGGCCCGTGGATCCGCGCCTGCTCATATCCATTTGTTTCATACAAAGAAAAACCATTTTAGATAAATAATTTTTGTCTCATGGTTCTTTCGAGAATCATTAACGTTATTTAATTGTCACATCAAGATTTGTGTGTTTTATTGTTCGATGGGATCAGAAAAGAAACAAAATAAACCGGCATAATGTTTCAAGAGACACATTACATGGAATCACCCAGGGGGTAAATAGTCCATGTGATGACCACTAAAAGTCTTACTTTTCGTAGTCCGCGATTTCGCCCCACGCAATAATAAATTGTAAATGTTAATACTAGAAATAGAAAAACACTATATATTGCAATTTTCAAAGTGTGAACATTATTTATAAAATGATCACTTTGAAGCACAAATCTGACCTCCCAAAAAGTCAAATCAGCACAACTCGCCCAGTATGTGATTGATATGTTCTGCGTGTGTGTGTGTGTGTGTGTGTGTGTGTGCGTGTGTGTATATGTGTGTGAGACTCTGTTTGTGTGCTCTTGTAAGACGTGTGAAAAGGGGATATTCATATATATACACACCTCCCAAGAAGGGATACACGTCGAACTGGGGATATCCCCTGTTAGCAAACGAGCGATATTTTCGTCTTCGTCATCTTCGTCTTGAGGGTAATAAATATTATTCACCAATTTCTACTGGTATGAGCCTACCCAGGCGTTTGATTTGTGTAAGATTTTGAGGGGGTAGAACGAACAAAAGAAAACAGCACACACTCTGCCAATTGTTAATCCACACTTGCTTGTATCCGGTCTTAGGGCATATACCTAGGGATGTGATTTTCTCGCTTACATTTTGGACACAAAAATATAAAGGGTTATACTCCTGTATTTCTTGTTAAAGAACGAACTACGTTTTTTTTTTCCAATCAACAGAGGATGGTTGGTTGATTAAATGATATATTGATTGATTGATTGATTCTTCTTTTTTCGTAATATTATACGATTTTGAGCTTAATAAGAAAAGTTTCCTTTTTGATCGTAGACGTACATAAATCATGTCCACATTTTGACATTACTAACAAATAATCCCCCGAACGAGGAGGGGATCCGCGTTACTTAATATATTTATTATTATTATCATCATTTTTATTACTACTATAGGTTTTCCCGTCCAATTTCATCAGAGTTGCATCCGATTTAACGATGCGATCATTCAATTTCGAGCGAATTTGAATGATCACCGATATCAACATTCAAAAAGCTAATTATTTCATTCAATTTAAGTGTATAAGCATGCGATTTCATGATTTTCTCACATAAACGTGTAAAAAGTGCTTTCAAATAAAAAATGCACGTAAATACATTCAATTTCGCACCTGCACCGCCCTGATGAAGCATTTACAGCATTTGGGCAGTCTTTTTCTTTTTTTTATACTGTTAATGTTCTTTGCAATCTGCATTTGTTTGAATAAATTATGCAAACGTTATGTTCCTTGAAATGGGACCTTTCTCTTATAATATCTCATTCTTCTGACAAACCGTCATGTAAAAAAAAAATTGATTTATAATCTTTCTGTAAGTGTTGTGTCTATACTGCTAGGGGATACGGTAAAACTTGAAGAAAAGATTAGAAAGAAAATAAATATATGTAATATGATTAAAATAAACATTATGAAACTTTAAGAAAGAAAATTAAGTTATTTGATTAAACACAGTGAACAAATTAAATATGATGGACAAAAATGCGGTAAGAATTACACAGAACTACAGAATTTGTTTGAGTTGATTTAATTCGAACGTTCAAAGTGCGAAGGTGTTTGCCTATAAATAAAATTGAAATTGGTATTAAGTACGAAATTGAACGTCTATCCAGCTTGCGCGAAATTGAATGAAAACTTCGCGTCACTAAATTGAATGGATTTTTCTCTAAATTGAACGAATAAAATTTAAAAGGAATGATATCAAATGAAATCGAATGCTCAAAGAATTAAAATGAACCATGGGAGCAGAGAGTTGACGAAAACCGTTCGAACCTGAACGCCTATTCATGAAGTCGAATACAACTCTGATAGAAATGGGCGGGAAAACCTATATTATAACCATCATCATCCTCATCATCATGAACTATATGAAAAAAATATCAAACGGTATTATTTCCACTTGTGGAAAATAGTTGAGGAGGCGTTAATAGTTATTGTATACGCCTAAACAACGCAATCCTTTATGAATCAAATTAGTCTTAAAGGGATATTTCAGTTCTGTTGCAGAGGGCGCTTCACAAAATAATTTTGTTTGTGAGATAATGAAGAACTGAGTGTCAAATTTGAAAGAACATACAATTTAAATCACAAAATCATCTTTGTCTGATCAAAATTGGTTCAGAGACGGCTGAAATATCCATAAATATAACGATTTCTAATACTTGTGTACCACCACAAATATAAGATAATTTGAAAAAGCCGTTGAAAAAACGAAATTTTTACGTCATATTTCAGCCAATGCCGATGTTGGCTTTTTGTTGGCATTTTCGCGTTGGTTATATTACGCACAACCAGCCGGCCCATGTATTATTATTTTGAAGTAAATAATTAATTAACGGTCACCGTATTTTTTTGAAAGTGGAGCTGAATTGGTATGATCGTATTGGCTAAATTTCACATATTTTGGGGTCAAAAATTACCTTCACAGCTATTTTAGGTTGTAAAAGGGCACTAGAAATGTCATAGACAAGAATAAGAGCAATAACCATGTACTTTGAAGGCATTTGCGGTCTGAAAACAGAACTCAACTATCCCTTTAAACCTTGAATACACCATTGTTTAAACTTCTTTTGATCGTGTCAAGTTTCATTTGTGTGTAAGATATAACTTCAACCTGACTGAGAAGTTGTCTCCCCATTAACATAATTATCATAGTTGTTTCTTGTGAGATAGTAAACATACTTAATATTTATTACACTCTTTGGTTATTGTATCAACATGATAATCATTATGAAAGAAGTTTGTAAGCTTACGTTAGCCCAGTTTAATGCAAATTTGACATTATTTCAGTATCTGTGTATGAGAGTGCATGTTGATCTTTCTAAATTTTAATTTATTGTTAAAGCTCCTCTAAAGCGTTGGGAGTCCCAACAAACTTCATGGCAAAATTTCACTTGAATTGTATGATAATATTAACGAGGATGTCATTTAATGCACATGTCTGCAAGGATTTTAAAAACAAATGTGTTTGAAGACGAATATTGATGAAAGAATATAACATTTGGGTTTTGTGTTGATCGCAGAATCATGCTGGGTGGCTTTTGAGTATTATACATATCCTACGGAGTGTTTCCTTGGTTTCTTTCGTGACACTGTCAGGTCACCTTTCTTTCTTTTTATTTCTTTCGTTCTATTTCTGTTTAACATATTTTTCAAAAATATTGGGGGTGGGGTGGGGGGGGGGGGGGCATTCGAGCCCAGACATGTAAGCTTCTAAAAAAGCATATTTTGTGTTTGACTGTACATTTGGGAATCTGTCATTTTCCAACAAACGCATACAAAAAGTACAACTTACACAAAAGTGAGCAAAAATCCCGAAAAATCATGTCATTTAAGTAACATTTGTAAATCACTGGTATCGAATTGAAAATAAACCACATTTGAATTTTATTTGTAAGGCAACTGCCCCCCCTACCCCGACCCCACCCCCATCAGTACGCCAGTGTATAGACCTATAGATTCCTAAAATTTTCACATAACAAAGTGTCCTTTTTATGGAATGCAGAAGCTAATATTTAACATGTCAATCAAAGCAGAAAATAATTATGTTTATATGAAATGGTTTGCAGTCATTACTATAACCTGTTATTGCGAGCATGAGTTCAATATGTCTGCTCGTGCTGTAGGTAGCCATGGTTATCCTTAAATAGTATCCACTTTGTTAAACTTTGATGTGTATTTAATCATCTAATCATAACTTACCCCTTATGAGGCCGGGGTATTTGAAAGGTTTTTAATATGCCCCCTCCCAGAGCTCGGCCGCGCAATGTCCATTAGCGCTTAAAGTTGGCACTAGACAGGTCACTATATAGTAATCCATAATTAGTGTCCACTTTGTTTAATGGCGTGTTATCACATCACACGCTTACATCTGATCATCACTTAACTCTAATGAGACCGGAGTTTTTGAAAGGTTTCTAATACGTGGAGAGGGAAGCCATGATTAACCCCTTATTAATATTCACATTAAGCTGGTATAATCAAGGTCAGTTCATTTCTGAAGTTACCTACTGTAGGCTTTACAAACGAGTTTTTCGAGACCATAGACAAAATCATACTTTTAAACTACGAAGTACCAATTGTAGAATTATTGGAAAGAATGATGTTTCCTTGCTTTCTTTTACTGAACAGGCAACTCCTTAGACTATCTGATGAGGATGATGCTGATGATGACAGTTATCTCTCACTCACTCTCACTGTTTCAAACATAATGTCCTCTCATAATAATATGGAATTCATGTATATGTGTTGTGTGGAGGTTGGGCTGGGGGGGGGGGGGTTCTTAACAAGCAACTCCTAAGACTATATGATGACTATGATGCTGATGACAGTTATCTCTCAATCACTCCCGCTGTTGGGTAGGTGTTGGGGGGGGGGGGGGGGGTACTGAACAGGCATTTTCTAAGACTATCTGATGACTATGCTGATGATAATGACAGTTATCTCTTTTGTAATCAACACACTAGATAACGAAGACCCTGGTGGTATAAACTACAAACGTAATTTATAAAGTAATACACAGATTGTAACAAGCATTTCATGAAAAGAGACAAGAAAATATTATTCCAACTGTATGGATATAATAACACTGTATATTCGCAATTTATATTGGTATACACCCACATACAGTGACTTTTGTTATAATCATTAACAAAATTGTTTTGGAAACATGTTTACTTCCCTCCATATTTCATATTCATTGACAAATGATAATGCAATTCAGTTAGTCTAGGAATACTAATCTTGTTCTAGCCGGATAGTTACACAGCCCACAGTCACTCAAATTAAGTACTAGTAAGTTTCAATATTCAAGGGTCTTTGTGTTGATCTCATCACGTTTGCTCTGCATGCTCTGTCAGGCAGTTATTGTATGGACTTGAAAAATCGTTTGTGAACAACAAAAAAACTCCATGAAGCCCTGTGCGCATTAAGCGTAATATTCCGCTCCCCATTGGCGCAGCGTGGGCTCAGTCATTGCAAAAGATTCATTTCACATAACTATGGTAATCGTCGTTTGCCATGTAATGATGTGCGGGGATATTTGATTCGAAACTTTGTGAGCAAGCATTAAGGGCACTTTTGATATGGTAAAACAAAATCATTTTGTAATCAACACACTAGATAACGAAGACCCTGGTGGTATAAACTACAAACGTAATTTATAAAGTAATACACAGATTGTAACAAGCATTTCATGAAAAGAGACAAGAAAATATTATTCCAACTGTATGGATATAATAACACTGTATATTCGCAATTTA
>JAVYIG010013319.1:0-48075 GCA_035222895.1 Strongylocentrotus droebachiensis
AATTATATGACGAGATTGATGAAGTAGTTGCAACAGATCGTGAACATGATATATTTTACGAGTCGACCATTTGGAAAACGACACGAATCGATGAATAATGTTCTGTACGAGTCCAGTGATGGAATTATTCAGAATTCGATTTTGAGATCAGGTGATGATCAGCTAGACACCGATATACTTTACCGGACAAGACAGGAATCATTAATCGTGTTGCAGGATCAGAGATTGTATCCGTCAAGAGGACCTGTATAAGAATGTTGAAGTGCCAAACCTGGGATCCGGAGATGACGATTATACAAATATCCCCCTCTATGCAATGCAATGAAGCCCACACCAGGAACGCGAGATGAAGATGGTGATGAGATCCCACTCTATGCTCTGGTTGATACAGGACCTGGATCTAGAGAGAACCGGCCTACATTCAAGTCAAAACCATGCGGCTAATCCGAAGCCTTGAATAAGGATGATACATTAATTTTGTACGCTGAGGTCGATACATCTACCTGAATCATAATGATTTAGGAGACATTTTAGTGTAGTACACTGTTGCTCATAAAGTTTTTTTTTCTTCTTTTCTTTTCAAGAAAGCATGTGACAATATGGTTTATTCGTGATGGATTAAGTTTATATCTTCTCAGAACTTTAATAATCAATCTCTATGTCTCTTTAAATTGATCAATATAGTTCTAGGAAGTTATAAACTTAATATACCAAGAATAATTAATATCCACAATCACTTCATGAAAAGATGAAGACAAAAATTATCCCAATTCTATTGACAACACTACTGTTTATTCAGAATTTCATTATATATTCGGAGTTGACTCAGGCAGTTGCCATGACACATGCATCAATCTTTGTGTGCGTTGAATTTAATGTGATTTGATGCAAATTCCAAAAATATGATCTAAGTTTCCAAGCCTTCGAGTATTTATTGAAGGTAACTAAAGAGAATATTGAGTATAACATTTCACAAAAGAATGATAAGTTACTCTTACCTTTTAAAGAATTGTCTTTTAATTTGGAAACCTAATTGTTTATCAACTCGATATCCCTTTTGTGTAGATATACATCTGGAGAGACCATATTCATGATGTTACACGAAACCATTGCATTATGTACATTAATTATGTTAGTTATGTTTGTGTTTTATATGTCTGTTTCTGGCTTTCAATGAAAACGTTTTAAAAAAAATGAGTGTACACTATTTTCAGTATACATCGTTCATTTCTGAAAGATTGTTCCCTTTCCGTCCTAACCATGCAGTACTCCAGATTACTTTAATAAAAACGATAAATAGATAGCAAATATGTCTTTTGATCTAATCCAAAGTCGAATGAATTTTCTGTCAGGTTCATTTATGTTAAGCTATTCAATTCTTTCCGCATTACATGCATTGGACAAATATTTGGAAACATGGACATGTTGAAGAAAAAGGGTTCTTCGCTAAATTGCGTCGATACTTTATTGAACGATTACCATAAACTTAAAAAGATATAATAATTTTCAGCAAAGAAACAATCAGGATGAATAGCAAAGGGATTTACAAAATAATGTAAACGATTCACTCATTGAAAATCCTGTTTTACGTTACTTTATAGGTCATCAATATAAGATGATGAAATGAGAAATTTTCAATTTAAACTTATTCATAGAAAAATTGTAACACAAAGTTTTCTTTATAAATAAGGTATAAGTACCTCTTTAATAAATACTTTTTGAACAGACGTAAGTTCATTCATTTCTAAATTGTGAAGAAGTAGGCACTACATGACGTATTTAAAGGGTGTATTAGGGTCCGACAGCCCAAAGGCCATCAATTTTCATTTTCCCTTAATATTTTTTTAATTTTCTTTACTCTTGGACCTTTTGTACCTTTCTTCTTTTCTATAATTATATGTTTTTCTTGGCTTTGTCCCTATTTTTGTTCCTTCTCCTTGTAGATATGTAATCATCGCAGTTTGAAAACCATTATTTTCACACCTGCCTCTTCCTTAAACTCAACTCTCGCTCAAATAGTGGATCCTCTGTTTGACCCCTTCTCCTTTGAGCCAAGGCATGGATACGCCACTGGGAATAAGTGCATTGCTAAGCTTCACTGTCATTTAAAAGATCCATGTTTCTTATCGTTTTTCATAACGAGAGTCTATCTAATAGGACTACTTCTTCTGAGTGTCGAAGATACTTACGACATCGAAAACAAAACAAATGATTTGGAGCTCTTCTTTGGTGTTTTTGTTTTGCTTTGTCCTTATTGTGACCTCTGTTCGTACCCCCCCCCCCCCCCCCCTATCAAGCCGAGGCATGGATACGTTATTGTAAATAGGTGCATTACTGCACTGTCATTTCAAAGACTCACGTTTGTTATAGTTTTCCATAACGAGAGTCTAAGAGGCCTTGTGTAGTACTCAAAACTACTGCAATTGACAATTGAAGAATATTATGACACAAAAACAAACAAAGAATTTATTACCAGATATTACCAAATATGTTTTTTATATTATATATATATTTATTATTATTGTATATCATATGCAGTCAAAAACACTGATTACAATAATTTATTTATAATTAGCATGTTAAAAGTATAGAATAAAAGATTTCTCCTCTATCGTTAATGATGACCGAAGACTCTTAGTGACATCTAAAACATAACCCCAAAATGATTTACAGCTTAAGAAGCCTTATATACCAGATATTACTAATTTTGTAAGTTTACCAATAATACTCTGAATAGACATCGATACCAACTTAAAGATTTAAATAAAAACAATTGATGTTTGCACTGTTTCAAGTGTAAATCTTCTTAAAAGTGTATAGCTACCAACAAAAGTAACTAAGTTAGGCCTACATGATTTAGTTTCTTTTATTTTTGTGATTTGTGAACTCTTTTGATACTGAAGTTACCTTTGAGGTTAGGCCTGAACTGCATAATAGCATTGGTGAAAATTCATATTTTATTTATAAAATGTTTTATATTTCATCAGAGTAGCCCATTCAATGAAATCTGGTCTTCTATGGAGCCCTGAAAATACATCAAACTACATACAGATAAAAAGATAAAATACAATCAAAGTAGCATAAATACAGCAAATAGTAAAAGCCTTAAAAGTAGAAAAAGAGAGAGCGACGGAAGAAAAATGGGAAAAGTAAGAGAAGAGAAAATTATATACAGGGAGAGAAAAAAAGGAGAGAGAGAGAGAGAAAGAGAGAGAAACCCATTACATGTATATTTGTACATTCAAATTACATTGAAGAAGACTTCCGGACGAAAACGAAACAATTCTATGAAGTTGTCTTTATTAAAGATGGAAAGAGATGATTTTACGAACTAGTATGATAGCCCTGTGCTCGTGACGGCGCCATTTCAAAGATAAAAAACTCAAAAGCGTCCGCAAGCTCCGCCTCTTGGCAACCGGCAGAATCTTCTCTTGCAGAGCAGTAAACTGCTCGGCATTTAAGCCTAATTTCTACTAGTAAATCTTCTTTATACTCACTGATATTATTTCACACAAAATAACGACTTCCCACACAAGTGACTGGATACATTTAATAATGAGACGACTGCTAATTCTCCTCACAGATCAACATTTCTAGAAAATACTGTTAAAAACAACACAACAGGGAGCTCGAAAGTGATTTCAGCAAAACAGCAATGTAATATGTAAACGCTTTGCTGCCACCTACCGGCCCAGTGATGAAAACTTGTGATTTTTTTTTTTAAATTTTAAATTATGTGTAGGGGAGAACGGGGTGCAGTGGGACACGAATCATGATGCGGGACATGTAACTCTGCAAATATTTATCAAATCCTATACACATTTATACTTATGGAATGTAATACATGTGCAGTCAACCCTGTCATGGGAAACTGAGAAAGTGGCCGCTATAATGGTGGCCTTTCATGTAAACAGGTTCTTCAAACATATTGCTCTCCTGAGGGAGACGAAATGCATGGGCACTATAGACAGGTGGCCTTGATTGATTGATTTTCATTCGCCAAGCTTCCAGCATACTACAATATACAAGCATAACAGATCAAAATTAAGTCAGCGGCTTGAACAGGATAGCCCACGAAAGCTCGAGAGCTTATTTCCATTGGTCTGAGTCCCCGACATACATGTACATTAATAAGTTAAAATAGTAATATTTAGATAAGAAAATTAAACTTATAAATGGGGGCAACTCTCAGATTTGAATGATAATGATAATGATAAAAATGATAATGGGTACAGAAGAAGAAAAAGAAGCAGGAGAAGAAGAAAAGAGGAGGAGTGCCTCCTTTACCTAAGTATGATAATTGCCCCTATTCAAATCTGAGAGGTACCTATTTTACTTTAAAAAGTGCCCCCTTCCCTTTTGATAAGTGCCCCTTGGTCTTTACATCTGATGATAGGTGCCCCCTGTTATTTTGAGACATGTTCCCCTTTTTTTAAATCTAATAAGTGCCATTTTTCCTTTAGATAAATGTCCCTTTTCCTTTCTTATAAGAGCCCCTTCCCCATTTCACACTTCTGATAAATTCCTCTATTAAAAATAGGTAGGTGCCCTTTTCCCTTTCCCAAATTTTCATATCAGGTGAGTATCCTTTTCCTCGCACAAGAAGTGCCCCGTCACCTCTGATAATTGCCCTTTTCGAATCTGAGGCGGCGCCCCATTTATTTTTAAAATGCCCTCTTTTGTATGCCCTCTCTTTATTCTTACAAGCGCCCCTTTTTGTTTACACATGACTCATTTTCCTTTCTAATAAATTCCGATTTTCTTTTTTTTCCTGATAATTGCCCCTTTATCTTTTTAATATGGGCACCTTTCCCTTCTCATAAATGCGTTTTTTTCACCTCTGATAAATACCCCTTTTCTTTGCATTCTTTTCACTTTTGATAATATCCCTTTTCATTTTGCTAGGTGCTCCTTTTCTTTTCAAAATAATATTAATAATAATCACTCCTAGAGCGCTTAATACGATGTTTCTAAGCGCTTTACTAAATTGGCGATACTCAGATAATAGGTCTTTGGTGAGATTAGATCTGTGATGTAAATTGGAGCCATGTTGGGCTTTGTAAGTTAGGATCAGGATTTTGAAGATGATGCGTTGAGAGACGGGAAGCCAGTGAAGAGGACAGGGTAATCCCGGCCCCCCACTCAGTGTTATTTAGGGTACGCGTATGCTTGTTCCCTCTTTTTGAAAGCACCCCCTATCTGAGAACTGCCAACATTTCCGAACCCCCCTTTCGATCGCGGGCTTTTCTCGGGCTTTTCCTGCCTTGGAGACCCCCTAAATCATGAAAAATGCTCAATGTACCCCCCTAAATTCGGAATAATTTCTCAGGAGTCCAAAGAGATGAGAGAAAAAAAGAAAAAACACCCGCTTTTTAAAGAAATCTCCGGGTGAAAAGTTAATACCCCCCTTTTTTTTTTACAATTCTCGAGCCGGACTTTGTCGCACGAAAAATACCCCTTTACCGGACATTTTGGTAACACGCATGGGGTCCGTCCGTTCTCGGAGTGAGGGGGGGGGGGGGGGGGCGAGGATTTTTATTTGTTTTAACTAAACAATATTGAAAAAAAAAATTTACATATATGCATACCTTTAACTACAATTCTGTGTAGTTTCATTGTTATAGGAATGTGGGATATATGTTTAATTATTTAATTAGAATATTGTCTTTTCAGCCATGTGTGACATGGCCCGCTGATCGCCCATTGACTCGCGCTGCTATTCTGCGTGGTGAAAATGCACCTCAATGTATAAAACTCCCCTACAAAAATGCAATTTCCTCATGTGTTTCACTCATTGAATCAATTTCTTATTTACACTCAAGGTAGCCACAACACTTACTGTACTGGGGTCACAAACGTTTTGGTACTCTGAAATTCAGTCCCTGTGGAATGTTATGGCCTGTTGAATGGTTTCTCGGAAAATCGTCATAAATCCTCAAATCTGACATCTTTTAAATAGCCAAATATACTGTGACGTAGCTGAAAGTCTACAAATTCTTATCATTTATTCGGTTTTTCTGAATAATTTGTGAAACACATGAGGAAATAGCTGTGACGGTGATCCAAGTAATTTCCATCGCCATATTTTATTGGCATTGCAAAAATATTTGGAATTTAAGGTTAATATTGGTGTAAATATGATCTATGAATTATGATTTTAAAAATGCCAAAAAATGAACAGTTTGACTTCCCTAATTTGCATAATGAGTGCGCGAATATATATGATTAGCTGAATGACCTAATTTGCATATTTGATGAATATTCATGATTTTTTTTCTTTTTCAAATGAAATATATTTCCATACCTGATGTTTCATGTTCGGTTTTGATTTGATTACAATCATAATGCGCATATTAATTAGGCGGACTTGGTTATTTTCACAACTTTTTCATATCTGCAGATTCGCAAAAATGGTAAAAATTACTTGTTTTGTTGGCTTCTGTTTTCAAAACGGTAATAGATATATGAATTTTCTTTTTTGTATTTTTTTACCACAAAGATGATATTTGAGTGTCTGATAATTTAATTTATTATTTGTGTCCAAGAAAATGATGAATTAAGTTGTCAACTTTTTCGAATTTTGCCATTTTTGCCAATTTGGCCATTTCTGGCAGGTTTTTCGTTAATTTTGCGATATAAAATTAATGGTATAAAATCCCAACGCATTGACCGACTTCAATTCTTTTTTTGTGTTTTTTTAAGCTTTCATAAAGCTTGATTATTTGCAATCATCAAATAACATGTGTTTGTTGTAATTATTTTTGGCGTGCTATACCTACTTTACATACCGGAGATAGAGTTGCTTTCCTATAGAGGGAACATCCATTCGCATACGCTTAAAGGTGAAATTCAAAGAAAATCACATATATGTCAACTAATGTATGACTAGAAACTGGTAAGCTATCAGATGGCCATCGTACAAATACAACCACCTGCATAGCAGCTGGGATATACGAGAGATTCGCCGGAAAAATAACGATGTTTTAATGACGTCACTATATTGACCAATACTGCCCAAGCAGACGACATCCCATAGAGAATGAACATAATTGCAAAGCTTTTATTTGTCAAATTATAATGAGTTTAGTGTATATAAATGTGATGGCATGTCAAACCATTCGAAAGGGGATATGACCCGATTCCGATAACTAAATTCTTTTGCTTGTAAATACACAGGATAGGGGTTAATTAACAATCAAAGAAACCAGACTCTCGAATTGAAAAACCCCCGGAATGATATTAAGGACGGAATTTGTTCCCTCTTGAAACGCCGAACATACCGCGGTGTGTCCAGCTGAATATTCAATGGCGTCTTATTTTGTTTACAAGCGACAGATTCCTTTATTTTTGTATTGCTGCATTTGTCATCAAAATAAAAACATGTGCGGGGTTTAGAGTGAGGCAATAGATTGTACATTTAGCATGACGGTAGTGGAGTAAGAGCAAGAACTCAAGAAAAGATGAAAACACAGGCACTGAAAATGTGTGAGATGTCATGGGACATCGTCTGCTTGTGCAGATCGTGTCCATACTGTGATCTCACGCATCTCAGCAGCGTTCGGGGAGCTCTTCAGGTGCTATGCCGGGGCTGTATTTAAACGTTTTATAATTTATAATAATCATTACTTCGAATGTTTCCAAGCATTGAATTTTGATAACCTTGTCGAATCAACGTTTCAACTTTGCAATAATGAAATTAAGTTAGTTTTTAAAATCAATGAATATCTACTTTAATGACACTAGGCAGTTTATGCAACTGGCGACGGGGCCTTCTACAACGCTAATCTGAGCGGGGGGGGGGACGGTCGCAATCAGAGCGAAAATTTCCGCGTAGCGTCCAAACCTACGACAGTATTCAGCCTAATTAGCGTCGGGTGTCCGGCGAGCTAGTACGGAGTGTCGAGCTCATTTAAACACCCCGTAGTCAGCACTTGCGTCGCCGTGCGAAAGGTCCCTATTGAGTCGGGGGGGGGGGGGACTGGGATAGGGCTAGGGGGTAAAGTGGGATTGTCAAGGAGAAATCGGACAAAACTCTAAAAAGTGTTAAAATATCATTACTTTTAGAAGGATTGTCCCAAAGAAAGCGTTGGATCCATTAAGCCTAAAGGTTATACATCACTTTCAAATATAAATTGTGTTATTGTCGAGGAAAAGGCACACCGGCATGCGTATAAATGTCGCTTCATTTCTCTTCAGAAATAAACTTCTTTCCATTATGTACAACTCAATTCCGAAACTTAAAAGTAGGAAGATCTGGTGTTGGCATCCATCCACTAGAGCGATGCCAAGAGGAAAGACGTCGCATTGTGTTCGTCGCGTCGAACAATATAAATATAGGGCATATTCCAGATTCAGTGGCAAAAC
The DNA here is from genome assembly GCA_035222895.1 of Strongylocentrotus droebachiensis. Classification (NCBI taxonomy): domain Eukaryota; kingdom Metazoa; phylum Echinodermata; class Echinoidea; order Camarodonta; family Strongylocentrotidae; genus Strongylocentrotus; species Strongylocentrotus droebachiensis. The sequence continues at coordinate 8,365 of JAVYIG010013319.1, forward strand.
ATAATTTGGCTTTTGATCGATATGGCTTTGCGTATAAAATCGAAGATGGTTCTCTTTACTGCATTATACGTTCTTGGGATGCTTTTATTCGCAGAGGCTCAATATGATGTGAACCCTGAAGTTATTGTAGCCAATGCCGAAGAGAATATAACTTTACGTTGCTATACGCATACGATATACAGGACATATAGCTATTGGGTTAAAGTCGGTCACTATTCCATAGCAGCCGTCAATGTGGACTATCCTAAAGGTTGGTTTTCTGATGATAGGTCATTCACGCAGTCGTATGGAATGCAAGTATATCCTGGATTATTTGAACTGTACATATATGATGCTAGAGCAGAATCAGGAACATATGCATGCCTGTATGGCAGAAGATATCTTAAGAAATACGACGTCCGTGTCATCGGATGTCCGACTTGCTTTTTAAACTTACCAGCGTCGCACGGTTTGGAACAACCAAGATTGGATGTGAATTGCCACCTTAACAATTTTCGTACAGCTTACCAAATTCCACTACTTATTACAATGAACAGGAACAGAACGAATGCAGCCATCATCGAAGGTAATAGTTTAACCTTTAATATTTCGATTACCATGATGTATAATACAATCCTAGTTGAGTTTAATCCGTTTACTGATACCCTGTCGAACATAAAATGTATCGTACCAGCTCAGCTAATAACAACACCAAAAAGTTATACTTCGGTTAAACTTTCTCCAGGTACCTCACTGATGACAACGTCACCAACGTCACCATCAACAACATCAGCAAAAACATCATCAACAAAGTCAGAAACCACATCAGAGACAACGTCAGCATCGATCACAATTACAACAGGAGCAAAACCACATGACTCGATGCAAAAGTCATCTTCGTCACCGATTATGGAGACTTCTTATTTGACTTCTGGAACTACAACGTCTACCGGTAACCAGACGAGAAAGAATTTAAACCCAGGAACAGAAAACAATACTAAAAACAACGGTATTACAATCATCATAATTGTCATTCTTGGTGCTATCTTGATGATTGTTGTCACTGTGATAATATTTGTACTACGATTGAAGAAAAGACGAAACCGACAGCAAGGCAAACGAATTGAGGGTGAAATAAATGTCGCAGTTCGTGAACAGGATACATGTTACGAATCGATTGGTGGATCGTCTGGAATTCGAGACGGTGAATTGATAAATAACGTTTTGTACGAGTCCAGTGATGAGATTATTCAGAGTTCGATTTTGAGATCAGGTGATGACCAGCTAGACACCGCACTCTATACCATACCGGACAAGACAGGAATGTTAAAACGGCGTGTTGCAAAGTCGGAGGTTGCATCTGTTAGTTCTCATGGCAACAGCTCGATGAATCGTCATCAGCATGAGCAGAAAGAATTCAAGCAAGTGGGTTCCGGAGATGACGATGGTACAAATATCCCCATCTATGCAATGCCTGATAAAGGACCAAGATCCACAATACATCCCATGAAGGCTTGTCCAGGATCGGTATCTACAAAGGATGGTGCGGATATCCCGCTCTATGCCTTGCCCGATAAGAGACCAGGATCTAAAGGGAACATTATTAGGGCCACACCTGGACCAGAAAAGCGAAATGAGGGTGATGAGATCCCACTTTATGCTGTGCTCAATAAAGAACCAGGATCTAAAGAGAATCGGCCTACAGTGAAGCCAAAACCAGGCGACCAATCCGAAGCCTTAAATAAGGATGATACACATGATGAAGAGGCTCTGTACGCTGAGGTCGATAAATCTAACTGAATCATTATTATTACTGTAAACACATTTTAGTGTAGTACACTGTTGCCTATCAAAATGGAATCATATATTTTTCTTACCTCTTTTCATAAAAAGATGTGACAATATTGTGGACTTCCTCAGGGATCGATAGTAGGGCCCACCGGTATTCTATATACACTCTCCCAGTTGGTAATATTATTAGATACCTTCATGCAGATGACACCCAATTGTATACTTCATTCAATCCCAAAATCCCAGGGGATTCAGTTGTTGCTTTGTTTAGACTTCAAAGTTGCATTTCAGATATTGGAAATTGGATGTTAGTTAATAAATTAAAGTTGAATGACTCGAAGACAGAATTCTTTGTAGTAGCCTCTCCTCACAGTTTATCTACAAGATCTTAAGTTAAAAGTTGGTGATATATCCATAAACCCTTCAGTCACTGTTAAGAATCTAGGTGTGCTCTTGGATAGAGAAATGCTAATGTCAGATCGCGTCTCTCAAATATGTACTACTGCAACTTTTCATTTAAGGAACATTTCTCGATTAGAAGATACATTAATCAATCCGCCTGTAACTGCGCAATTCGTTCTCTAGTTCTGTCCCGTTTAGATTACTGCAATGGCCTTCTTTCCTCTATCCCTGTTACTCAATTAGATTTATCCAATGACTCCAAAATTGGGCTGCCCGGCTAATTTATCAGGTTACGAGATCTCACTCCCCTAAACCACTCCTTGACTCGTTGCACTGGCTTCCTGTAAGACATCGTATAGTTTTTAAATTACTATGTTTAGTTTATAAACCCCTTAATACACCCCTCGCAGGAATCTACGAGCCTCCAGTGACCCACTCCGTCTTACATACAACATCACACGGAAACTAGCAGGAGATAGGACTGTAACTTTAACTGCATCTTAATATTGGAATAAGCTACCTTTAAAACTCAGGCAATCACCATCTGTCTCTTCATGCAAAAAGGGACTTAAAACATTTCTTTTTTTGTAATCCAGATTTTTAGGATTCTGTAAGTTTTCATTTTCATTTTTGGTAGGATTTTTCTTGTTGTAAGCGATTTGGGCCGCTCTGGGAAAAGCGCAGTATATAAAAAATAATAATTAATAAAATATTTTTTAAAAATATGATTTATCCATATTCATATTACCCATTCTGATCTACATTGGTCAGGAAATTTTATAACATAGATTTAGAGATTTAGAGAATATCACTATGAGAAGTATTCTTTTTTTAAGGGGGAGGGGTAAAATTCCAATAAGAAAGAAGTAAGGATTGATGATATTCTGAAAATTACTTTTTAGAACATATGATATCACAAAGATTATTGCAAGGAACAAAATAGCTAAGATGGGACTTAATTTTCTTTTCTTTTTAAAGAAATAAAAACATGAAATACAAAATTAGTTTTAAAAATATGTAAATGACAACAACAAAAATTAAATGCAGATTGACATTTTTTCTACAGTATTACTCCTGTAGTAATTTGGTATTGAGGTATTAGTTACATCTGCGAAGGTTGGAAGAAAAATAAAACCAAACCACTTCTTAAATTGACAGCAATCTTCATTGCAAGAACCAGGCAGGGCATTTTTTTTCTCTAGAGGTGTTGTGGTCTACTAGATAAGTCACCCGACTGCAGATCACAAGGAACGGGGTTAAAATCTCAACCCAACACTAACGTTATTTGGCAAGACGTCAATAAACATTTGCCACTCTCCACCCAGGTGTAAAATGGTAACCCGGTATAATGCGAACGTGAATGCAGTTTGCTCAGCATTATAAGCGTCTGTAAAATGATGCTATCATTATTATGGGTATGCCCCACCACTCCAGAGCATCTAAGCTCATGCTATGTAAGGAAAATGGAATACTATCCCCTGTCACGTAGGCACATTTTCGTTTTTTATACAGAACTATATGAGGAAATTTCTAATCAGAAATTCAGTTCCTGATGTAGTCAGGATTTCAATTTAGAATAAAAACAATTGACTTCCTTGTTTGAGAGTTCCTGGAGTAAATATGTTGTAAAGGAACAACACAGCAATGCAGTACATGTCGAAAATCATTTTTTGTAAAAAAAAAAAATAATGATAGCACTTTAATTTCTAAAAATGATCTCGAGCAGAGGCTACTGTTTCGGTTTTTAAAGGAAATGTATTTTTATCATGCGTATAAATCATAGTGTAGTGCTGAACTCAGATTGGAAATATTACAATATGTGTATATTTACATATGTAGTGACGGTTAGATCATATGCACTCAAATGAAATACATTGATATGATTTCTATATTTTATTCACAATTAGCATATAAATTTAGAATAACAGATTTCTCCTTTATTGCCAATGTAGTTAGTCTTGTGAAGCATGTTTAATTCATCGTAAAGGATTATAAAATTGTATTGTATAACTCACCTTTATGTGAACACGACGTTTAATTTTATTTCATCATTTTTTCGTCGAACATGCGATGAAAAGGAAAATAAATTCATCTGGACTTGGTTTTGCCATGCCCCAGTGAACTAAACTCAAATCATCTGATACATTCCGATGATTACAATATGTATACAATTTTAATTGTCATGTATATTTGCACATAATATTCGGACTAGAACTGCTCTTTAGTTTGCTTAATATTCATGTATCATATTTCTCTTCATTAAATCTGTTATTGTTTAACATAATTTTACCGATGTCATAAATAAATGTTCAATGTAATCGACCGTTTATTCAGAGTTTAATTATGTATTTAGCAGTTGACATGACACATGCATCAGTTTTGTTATTCTTGTGCTTTATATTTTATATGATTTGAAGCAAAATCCAGAAATATGATCTAGATTTGCAAGCCTTTATGTCTTTATTGAAGGTTAAAAAAAGAATAAGGAGTAAAAAGTTGCACAAAAGAGTTAAACTTACCTTTAAAAAATAAAATATTTTTATTTGGAAAACCATTGTATATTATACACATATGTTTGTTATTTTGTGGTTTATTTGTCTGTTTTGGGCTTTCAATGAAAATATTTTTTTTAAAGTGTATATTATTTTCAGTACATTTCGTTCAACTCTAAAATATTGTTCGATTTGCGTCAGAACCATTCAGTACTACAGATTACCTTTGATAAACATGATAAATAAATAGGAAATGGAAGTTACACAGAAAAATAAAAACTTTAATAAAATAAACATTATGACCTCTATTCCTCATTCTCAACCACTTATAACTTTCTAGTACAAAACAATGTCGAAGTATACGTAATTTAATTTGAGAGAATCAATAAGAGAAGGAAGAAAAAAAATCGTAAAAGTATATGAATGGTAAAACAAGCGTAATAGGTAAATATTAGTCACTCAAAAGTTGAGACGTGAGATTGTAATCGGAATCCATTACTCGTGTCAATTGAAACCATTACCGAACCATTATCACATTGTACTCAGAACTACTTCAACTGACGACTGAAGATTAATATGACATCGAAAACAAAACAATGAAATGATATACAGCTCACTAAGCATTACCAGGTATTACCAAATATGCGTATATTTATATATGTATATATCGAATTACAATAGTTTATTCACAATTGGCATGTTGAATGTAGAATCAAGAAGTAGAATAAAAGATTTCTCCTCTGTTGATGTTGATGACCGAAGATTCTTATGACATCGAAAACAAAACAAAAGAAATTATATATATATACAACTCAATAAGCCTCACCAGATATTGCTAATGTTATACATTTTAATATGCTGAACATGCATCAATATCTAGATTCATATGCAAGCAAACGATGTGTCAGCCATGTTTATTGTTTAAAACTACTTAAAATTGTGCAGCTGCCAAAATTAGTAAGCTAAGTTAGGCCTATACGTAATTTTGTTTCTTTTATTTTGGTAAATTGTGAACTCTTTTGATACTGAAGTAACTAGAATTCGACATTATAGGTTCGGCCTATTCTGCATGAGTTGTAAAATGTCATGTTTTATTTATTATTTATTTATATTTCACCATGGAAGCCCATTCAACAAAAGTTGGTCTTCCGTCAGGCCTTGAAAATAAATCAAACTTTATACAGTTGAAAGGATAGAATACATCAAAGACAAAGTAGCATAACTCCGCAAATATTATTACACATTGTGAACGAATTCGATCAAATTGCAAACAAGATTTAAAACATAATAAATAGTATAAGTCAATAATGACGCGGGAAAAGATGAGCAAATATACATAAATATGTCACTATATAGTGACATACGAATATGAGAGATATACGAAAGAAAGAAGAAAGAAAAGGGAATAAACAGAAAGAGAAAAAAGGAAGGTACCAATAACAAAAGAGGAAAAAGAGAGAAGCCAGGGAGCAGAAAGTAAATAAACAGAGTTGATTTTCGAAACTAGATATGCCGTATTCCAAAGAAAGCCAGCCTCGAAATAGACATATGTAGTTTCACACAACAAATAAAAGATTTTATACACATAGAAAATTTAACGCAGAATCGCTAAATATTATATTGTACTTCACTTCGTGATTCTATTCTAGCATGCGCATATAAACATCGTGAATAATTTGCGTAATTCGTTCAAACTGATGGTTATCAAGAAGTAGGGAACGCCCCCCCCCCTATTCTTCCTCTCATGATTATAGGCCTAAGGCAATGTTTTAGTTGAGGGCCGGGCCTGCAAACGTATCCGTGATTTAAAAAGAAACGACCACCATGATAAAATTTGGTTATTACTATATAGAACCATTGTTCAAAATCCGATAACAGTTTTTCTTTTTTAAGTAAAAACTTGAAATCTAAGAATTACTAATTGAAATGTCCTTGACATGTCTTTCGATGTCCTCTGTCATTTGATCTTCAATTTCTATTTTCTCTTTAGGTAATAGTACACGCTAGATATAATTACTGCATGTTTATTTTACACAACTTCCGTATGACACAAATATATTCCGTCATCAACAACTAATATAATATTTTCTGTACAGAGAAATGGGACAGAACGTCAAAGATATGTCACAGAGTTGAACATTTTTGTTTGATTGATTACAACTTCAAATTTTTCTTATTTATTTTAAAACTAATTTTGCTCAGTAAATGATCATTTCCTTGCGCTGTTATTTTCAATAATTTAGGGTCCTACATAATTATTGGTGTATAAATATCGAAGTCCCAATATCGAATCTAAATAAGAGCTACTCTTGATCAAGATGTTATGGGAGCGGTTAACATTCTTTACTCGTGTTTTTAGAAGCTTGTTTGCAAAGAGTGACGTAAGTTGCTCTAGTGGTCAGCTCTCTGTCTTCGCTTACAACCGACTTGCATGGTTCCCGGTTCGAGTCCCGGCCGCCGCGGCAATACATTTATTTATTTATTTATTTATTCGTCTTTTTTTAGTAGGGTGGCTCCATCAGTAGTTCAATACTGTTTTCCGTGGAGGCCCTACAACATAAATACAAAATTAACAAACATATTGAAAACAAACAATCCAAATCGAAACAAAATGAATTAAGTTACAACATTTTCGAACAAAAGAAAAGAAACAAACACAACACAATGGACCAGTTCAATGATTTAAATTATTATAGCGCCAAAACAAAAGAGTAAATGAAGAATTTGATGGCGCATTTTTTAAAATGCCATACTCCATCCAGGTGAGGTAAATTGGTACCCGGTAGGAAGAAATTCCGTGAATGCTTGAGCACCTTTTCATGGTATCTCGGCTAAAGCCGGTGTAATGATATGATTGCAGGGTCTTAAGGAGAACAGTATGTATATTGATGAGGCGAGTACAGGCGACCCTGCATGCGTAAAAAAAGACATATTATTAAGAGAGGGAGAGAGAGAGAGAGGCAGGGGGAGAAAAAAGAAGAAACTTGCAACTTTAAGTATTCGGGTTGGCAATGAATTAGATGGGATGGACCCCCTCCCTCCGCAAGCTACGCATAATGTAGTGACGGGTGCAGGTTGAGCCGAATATGTCGCGACTCCTTTTTGACGGTCTTATAAAATAGGGAAAGCGACAGGAGAAAAAAGAAGAAAAGAAAGAGAAAAGTAATAAAAGAGAACAAAAGAGGAAAAGTAGTGACACTTTTAATAAAAACAAAATTACTACCCTGAGTAACGGGTCGGTAAAGTATTGAATGGGATGGAAACCCCACCCCACTCCAAGCTTTGTGTATATAACGCGTGCATAAAATGTATAAATCAGTGGCGGGGTAAGGAAATCGACCGCGGCCCCCTCCCTCTCTTTCGTGCTATTAAACGAAGAAAAGGGGGAAAGGTAAGAGAGAGCGACGAAAAAAGTACAAAAGAAAGAGAAGAGAAGATGATAGAGGAGAGGAAAAGAAGAGAGGGAGAGAGGGGGAAAAAAGAACGTGAAATTAAAGTGTGTACATACACATAACATGGTCGATGAGTTACCCTACGAAGACTGGTGGACGAAAATATATTTTCCCTTGAAATAGAGATGATTCTTACGAAATAATATGATAGCCCTGTGCATGTCACGGCGGCATCTTGAAGGGTAAAAACTCAGAAGCGTCCGGGACCTCCGCCTCTTGGACCCCCCCCCCCCCCTCTCCCGGTTGAACTCAGCGAACCCCTGGACCCAATCCGTAAAGATAGAAGTGGTTCCCAAACAAATTTAAAACGTAATAGAGTTTAATGGTAAGTAAGAATGAAAGGATCCTGTCTCCGTTTAAGCGTTGAGGGTGTGTTATTTTCTCAGCTAATAATTGTGCACACGACACGAAAACAAGACAGGCAGAGGACTAAAGTGTTCGTCTCGTCGAAGAATATATAGAGGGCACATTCTGGATTCAGTGGCAAAACATACTTTAGCTTTTGATCGAGATGGCTTTGCGTAAATCAAAGATGGTTCTCTGTATTGCAGTATACGTTCTTGGGATGCTTTTAATCGCAAAGGCTCAATATGCTGTGACACGTCAAATGATTATAGCCAATTCTGGCGAGAACATTACTTTACGCTGCAATACTGGTACGAGATACAGCACCCATATCTATTGGGTTAAAGACAACCAATATTATATTGTAGCCGTCAATGAGGGCAATCCTCAAGGTGTGTTTTACGATGATTTTCGTTTCACGGAGTCGTATAAAACGGGTATATCTTACGGATTATTTGAATTGTACATATATGATGCTAGAGCAGAATCGGCAATATATGCATGCCGGGATGGCAATATTCCTATTCAGGAATACGACGTCCGTGTTATCGGATGTTCGACTTGCTTTGTAAACCCATCATCATTGCACGGTTCGGAACAATCAAGAATGGATGTGAATTGCCTACTGAACAATTTTAATACAGATGAACGAATTCAACTGTATATTATAATGAACAGGAACAGAACGTATACAGCGATCATCAAAGGTAATAGTTTAACCTTTAATATTCCACTTACATATGGTACAATCCAAGTTGAGTTTAATCCATTTACTGATGATACTCTGTCGAAGATAGCATGTATCGTACCAACTCAGCTAATAACAGCACAAATTTATACTTCTCCAAGTACCTCACTGATAACAACATCATCAAAAACATCGACATCAAAGACAGAAACAGCAGGAACAAAACCATATGACTCGACGCCAAAGTCATCTTCGTCACCGGTTATGGACACTTCTCATTTGACTTTTGGAACTATAACGTCTCCAAGTACCCCATCGATAACAATATCAGCAAAGTCATCATCAACAACATCCGCAAAAACATCGGCAACAAAGGCAGCAACCACATCAGAGACAACGTCAAAAGCTATCACAACATCAGGAATAAAACCATATGACTCGACGCCAAAGTCATCTTCGTCACCGATTATGGACACTTCTTATTTGACTTCTGGAACTACAACGTCTAACCACACGAGAAAGAATATAAACCCAGGAACAGGAAACAATACTAAAAACAACGGTATTACAATCATCATAATTGTCATTCTTGGTGCTATCTTGATGATTGTTGTCGTCGTGATAATATTTGTTCTACGATTGAAGAAAAGACAAAACCGACAGCAAGGTAGACGAATTGAGGGTAAAATAAATGCCGCAGTTCGTGAACAGGATACATGTTACGAATCGATTGGTGGATCGTCTGGAATTCGAGATGGTGAATTGATAAATAACGTTTTATACGAGTCAAGTGATGAGATTATTCAGAATTCGATTTTGAGATCAGGTGATGATCAGTTAGACACCGCACTCTACACCATACCGGACAAGACAGGAATCATAAATCGTGTTGCAAAGCCAGAGGTTGTATCTGTCAGTTCCTGTGGCAACAGCTCGGTACATCGTCATCAACATGAGCAAAAAAAATTCAAGCAAGTGGGTGCCGGAGATGACGATGATACGAATATCCCCCTCTATGCAATGCCTGATAAAGGACCAAGATCCACAAGAAATGCCACGAACACTAGTCCAGGATCGGTATCTACTGAGGATGATGCAAATATCCCGCTCTATGCCTTGCCCGATAAGAGACCAGGATCTAACGGGAACATCATAAAGGTCACACCTGGAACAGAAAAGCGAAATGAGGGTGATGAGATCCCACTTCATGCTGTGCTCGATAAAGAACCAGGATCTAAAGATAATAGGCCTACAGTGAAGCCAAAACCAAGCAGTCACTCCGCAACCTTAAACAATGATGCTACACTTGATGAAGAGGCTTTGTACGCTGAGGTCGATAAACCTAACTGAATCATTTTATTACTGGATACACTTTAGTGTAGTACACTGTTACCCATAAAGTCGGAATCATTTTGATTTACTTCTTTTCATAAAAGGATGTGAGAATATGATTTATTCCTGATAGATTAAGTATATAATTATCTTCCCAGAACTTTATTAATCAATCTCTATGACTCTTTCAATATTGATCAATAGAGTTCATAGAAGTTATAAACTTTATGTACCAATAATAATCATATATCCACATTCACTTCATGAAAAGACGTTACAAAAGTTATCCAAGATTTATGGGAAACAGTTTAGAAATACTCCATTGTCACTTACTCTATCGGATTTGTCTACTTTAGACTGATCCACTGGCGATCCACGTCTGGAGCGGTGCAGGAGGCGAACCTGTCCAGAGGTACGCCTCGTGATACAGTTGTGTCTTCACATTCATCGTTAGACCGCTCTAACGTAGACTGGTCCAGGGAGTAGGTGAGAATGGGGTCTTTAATGACTTACCTTAGATTTTATGATCTTTAAAAGGTTCCAAAAGATCACATCATCATTTCATCTTTGAAGAACGTCCCTTTGGCTATGTCACTTTAAAATATAAACAGAATATAATTGTTTCTCAACACGTCTGTAACATGATGTTTCTATGTTAAAGGGATAGTTGAGTTCTGTTGCAGAGGGCGCTACACAAAATATTTTTTTTGTGAAATAATGAAACACTGAGTGTCAAATTTGAAAGAACATACAATTTAAATGACAAAATCATCTTTTTTTGGTCAAAATCGGACCAGAGACGGCTGAATTATCAATAAATATAACGATTTCTAATACTTGTGTACTACCAAAAATATTAGATATTTTGAGAAAGCCGTTGAAAAAAAGCAACATAGCGCCTTTTACGTCGTATTTCAGCCAATGCCGATGTTGGCTTTTTTGTTGGCATTTTCGTGTTGGTTATATTACGCACAACCGGCCGGCCCATGTATTGTTATTTTTAATTAAATAATTAATTAACGGTCACCATATTTGTTTGAAAGTGGAGCTGAATTGGTATGATCGTATTGGATAAATTTCACACATTTTGGGGTCTAAAATTACCTTCATAGCAATTTTAGGTTTTAAAAGGGCACTAGAAATGTCATAGATAAGAATAAGAGCAATAACCATGTACTTTGAAAGCATTTGCGGTCTATAAACAGAACTCAACTATCCCTTTAACTCTTTATGCGCCACTTAAAAAAAAACCCTGTGCCACATTCTTTTAGGGTCACACATTTCGAGGGAATCTTTATTGACTCTGCTGAATCAAGACGCTATAACTCTTCACTGGATGATCATGATGAAAAATATTGTGCAGCAAAGTTGTAGACCGGAAAACGTGCTTTTCGATGAACCTACATTTGTTATATTTTGAATTATTATTTTTATAATAATCATAATTATATAATGTTTAATTTTTCTTATTTACAGCAGTTTTTTTATCCCTCTAGAATATCTTATTTACCAATGATAAGACATCTTCAAATCGAATCTATTAGAAAGGTGGACTTCTTACCTTTCTTTACATACCTTGCTCAAGTATTCTAACAATTCAGAAGGTTAGTATTTAGGTTGTTGAAGAAAAGAAGTTCAATAGGGAGAGACTTGAAAGTACCCCGCTCAGCCACCCTTGACAATGGGCTAATCTGCCCATTGAAATCCCTATTACCCCAGGTTATTGTCAATGTCCGGCTTAGCGGGGCATGAAAAGGGACGTCGTGGGGATGTTTTTCTTTGTTGTGCCATGATAAGTCAATAAGAAATAAGAGAATGTTATTGATTTTGCCCACTGGTATGAGCATGTATACATGGTATAGGCATAATATATTATATGTGATATACATGACATAATCAGCATCTTATTGAAATGTCTCATTATGAATGTTCACCGCATCTGTTCTCTCACCTTCTTTACCCCTCAATAAAATTGATTTCAAGTACATTTATCACAGCCATAGATATACAAAGAAAGAATGAATCAATCTTAAAATATAAACTATATTGCATTGTTTTCCATTTACTTTATTGTGAGAGAGCTTATTATCAGAAATGATTGACGAGTGGAGTATGCAATGAATAAAATATGGAGAACGGACGTGAGAGACATTATGAGAGAGAAATAGTGATATGAAATGAAAGGACTTTACTGTGAATAAAGATTATAAGAGGAAAAGATAAAGATGACGGCAAGACAGGATACATATTGATACAAAAATAACAATAATAATGAGATAGAGATGACGGAAAGAAAGAGAGTAAACACTGATAGCATAAGAATGAATAAAGATAATAAGAGAAAGATATACAGATGACGGCAAGACATAGGGTACATATAGATAGGAAAATGATAATAATAATAAGATAGAGATGACGGAAAGAAAGAGAGTAAACACTGATAGCATAAGAATGAATAAAGATAATAAGAGAAAGATATAGAAAGATGACGGCAAGACATAGGGTACATTTAGATAGGAAAATGATAATAATAATAAGATAGAGATGACGGAAAGAAAGAGAGTAAACACTGATAGCAAAAGAATGAATAAAGATAATAAGAGAAAGATATACAGATGACGGCAAGACATAGGGTACATATAGATAGGAAAATGATAATAATAATAAGATAGAGATGATGGAAAGACAGAGAGTAAACACTGATAGCATAAGAATGAATAAAGATAATAAGAGAAATATATAGAGATGACGGCAAGACATAGGATACATATTGATAGGAAAATAATAATAATAATAAGATAGAGATGACGGCAAGAAAGAGAGTAAACACTGATAGCATAAGAATGAATAAAGATAATAAGAGAAAGATATACAGATGACGGCAAGACATAGGGTAGATATAGATAGGAAAATGATAATAATAATAAGATAGAGATGACGGCAAGAAAGAGAGTAAACACTGATAGCATAAGAATGAATAAAGATAATAAGAGAAAGATATACAGATGACGGCAAGACATAGGGTACATATAGATAGGAAAATGATAATAATAATAAGATAGAGATGATGGAAAGAAAGAGAGTAAACACTGATAGCATAAGAATGAATAAAGATAATAAGAGAAAGATATAGATGACGGCAAGACATAGGGTACATATAGATAGGAAAATGATAATAATAATGAGATAGAGATGACGGCAAGAAAGAGAGTATTACACTGATAGCATAAGAATGAATAAAGATAATAAGAAAAAGATATACAGATGACGGCAAGACATAGGGTACATATAGATAGGAAAATGATAATAATAATAAGATAGAGATGACGGAAAGAAAGAGAGTAAACACTGATAGCATAAGAATGAATAAAGATAATAAAAGAAAGATATAAAGATGACGGCAAGACAGGATACATCTTCCTTTCATTAGTTTTATTCATTCTTATTCTATCACTGTCTACTCTCTTTCTTGCTGTCATCTCTATCTCTTTCTTTCATTATTTTTATTCATTCTTATTCTATCACTGTCTACTCTCTTTCTTGCTGTCATCTCTAGCTCTTTCATTAATTTTTATTCATTCTTATTCTATCACTGTCTACTCTCTTTCTTGCTGTCATCTCTAGCTCTTTCATTAATTTGTATTCATTCTTATTCTATCAGTCTACTCTCTTTCTTGCTACGAGTAGGACTAGAGGGAACACTTTCATCACTAGAGTCTTCGTCACTGCTCGATTCGTCGGAATCAGAGTCCATGCTCCATGCTTCCATAGTAACAAGATCTCGAGCCTCCTCTACACTAAACACACGTTGACGTTTCCCAGCAGGTGCCATCGTAACATCAGTAAAAAAAATCCAAAGAAAACCGCTAAATACACGGTAATTTCGAATGTAACACTATGAAGAAAAACAGTTTACCGGAAAGCGTGTGATGTATACAATGTAAACAATAGTGAACGCAACGCGTGGCTACACACTGCGAGCGGTATTATGAATGTCTAATTGACTCGTATACATCTGTGCAAAAATGCGAAGTTGGCACGCCTACGTCCGTGCAAATCGGCGAACAAAGCAAACAAAGAGTTAAGATTAAATATGTCAATTATCCAATGATGATTAGAGATCATGCTGTGAAATCGTATTATTTTCACTTGGACATGACGTGTGGAAGAGACTTTTACGTCAAGGAAAATAACATATCGGACAAATTTTGTCGTAATACTTTTTGTTCCCTAATTATTTTATGTTTTACCCATTCAGATCTACCTTGGTTAGGAATGCTTGAAAAGTAGATTTAGAGAATATTACTATGAGAGGTATGCTTTTTTTTTTGGGGGGGGGGGGGTAAATTGCAATAAGGAAAAAGTAAGCATTGATGATATTTACACGATTACTTTTTGGAGCATATAATATCAAAAACATGATTGCAAGGAACAAAATAGCTAATATGAGAGTTAATTTTTCAGAATTAGTTTTTAAATATGTAAATGACAACAACAAAAATTAAATGCACATTGGCATTTTTGTTTACATGCAGTGATACTCCTGTAGTAATTTAGTTATTTGAGATATTATTTACATCTGCGAAAGTTGGAAGAAAAATAATACCAACCAGTTCTTAAATCAGCGAAGGGTACTAATTCAACATCGTGACAGAGTTGCTATTATGTCTTCAATTAACAGCAATCTTCATTGCAAGAACCAGGCAGGATATTTGTGTCTCTATAATAGTAGATGTGGTGTGGTCTACTGGATAAGTAAGCCGACTGCAGATCACAGGTGACGGGGTTCAAATATAAACCCAACACTAACGTCCTTTGGCAAGACGTTACTCTATACATTTGCCATCTTCCATCCAGGTGTTAAATGGGTACCGGTAGAATGTGAAAGTTAATGTAGTTTTGCTCAGCATTGTGAGTGTCCGTAAAATGATGCTATCATTACCGTGGGTATGCGTCACTCCAGAGGATCTGAGCTCATGCTACACTGTTGGTCATAATGGTGGAATAATCATTTTTATCCCCATTTATTGAATGATTTTGACAATGATTTATTCCTAATAGATCTAGATAATAATATACATTCTCAGATGTTATTGAATGACAATTGGGGAGTGTTTGTTTTGCGTGACTGCTAAAGCATGTGTGTGCTACAATGCTAATCAAATAGGGGACCTACGTCCTTAAGTCATAACTGACAGTAATGGGGATTAATACCTCATAAAAGGGCACTAATATAGCAAATCGACACTGTTTTGATCATAGGGGCTCACAGTAACGAGGCCATTGCTTAGCCAATGGATCATGACTGTACGCAGCGGGCGCTAGGGTACGCCGACGCCCCCACAAAAACCAAAGAACTAAGAAAATGCAATAAATTTTAAATAATTCATTGCATAACCATAATGCATGGCCCTACAGAGAAAATGTTCGTGTTGGGTCTGGGGGAAATGCAATGAATTATTGAACATTTATTGCATTTTCTTTGTTTTTTGTTTTTGTGGGAGCGTCGACGTACCCTAGCGCCCGCTGCGTACAGTCATTATCCATTGGCTAAGCAATGGCCTCGTTACTGTGAGCCCCCAGGATCAAAACCGTGTCGATGTGCTATATAAGTGCCCTCATGAGGCATTAATCCCCATTACTGTTAATTATGACTTAAGGACGTAGGTCCCCTAGTTGATTAGCATAGTAGCACACACATGCTTTAGCAGTCACGCAAAACAAACACTCCCCAATTGTCATTCAATAAAATCTGAAAATGTTTACTATTATCTAGATCTATTAGGAATAAATCATTGTCAAAATCATTCAATAAATGGGGATACAAATGATTATTCCACCATGATAACCAACAGTGTATGTGGGTTAATGGAATACTATCACGTGTCACGTAGGGATATTGTCGTGTTTTATACAGAACCATATGAGGAAATTTCTAATCGGAAATGTAGTTCCTGAGGAAGTCAGATTTTAAATTTAAAATAACAATACTTGACTTCCTTGTTTGATGATAGTTCCTGGAGTAGTAGTAGTAGCTGTCTGTCGCAAAGCCACAATGACCGCCTTCATTTTCACTAGCTAAATGTTTAATAAAGGAACAACACAGGCAATGCAGTACATTTCGAGAATCTTTTTTTGTAAAAATTTAATGATAGCACTTTGATTTCTAAAAATTATTTCAAGAAGAGGCTACTATTTCTGTTTTTAAAGGAAATCTATTTTTATCATGCGAATAAATCATAGTGTAGTGCTGAACTCAGATTGAAAATATTACAATATGTGTATATTTACATATTTAGTGACGTTAAGATCGTATGCACTCACATACATTGATTTGATTTATATATTTTATTCACAATGAGCATATTCATTTAGAATAACAGATTTTGCCTTTATTGCCAATGTAGTTAGTCTTGTGAAGCGTTTTAATTCATCTTAACGGATTATAAAATCGTATATAACTGAATTAATGTTGCATAACTCACCTTTATATAATCACGACGTTTGATTTTATTTGATCACTTGTCTGACCATTTTCGTTTGAGAAACAAATTGTAAAAAAAATTAAATGAATAATTAAAAACAAGTCGTTCGACATGCGATGATAACACTGGCAAATTATTATTCAATAAAATCTGAGAATGTATACTATTATCTAGATCTATTAGGAAGGAATTATTGTCAAAATAATTCTATAAATTGGGGTAAAAAAAATATATTCCAACGTTATGAGCGACAGTGTATATAAACAACCCTTCTGAAAAATATGGTGACACACCCCCCCCCCCCCCTGTTAGTTGAACTTAAGTCTGTTTCCTTTTTAATTTGGCAAAAAGTATGCACCAAATCAAGCCATTTATGCAACAAAAAAAATTAAATCTTCAACTTCTGAGGGGGCACATCTCCCTAAGACACCCCCCCCCCCCCTGCGTTCTTGTTCCTGGTTAGTTGAACTAAAGACTGTTTTCTTTTTAATTTCGCAAAAAGTATGCACCAAATCAAGCTATTTATCCATCAATTTCAAAAAAATCTTCAACTTCTGAGGGGGCACATCCCCCCTCAGACACCCCTGCGTTCTTGTTCCTTGTTAGTTGAACTTAAGACCATTTCCTTTTAATTGGGCGAAAAGTATGCACCAAAGCGAGCCATTTAAGCATCAATTTAAAGAAAATCTTCATCCTCAGACACCCCCTGCGTGGCGCGCCCATTCGTCCCCCCTAACAAAATGACCTGGCGCCGCCTGTGTACAACTCAATCCCGAAAATTAAAAGTAGGAAGATCCGGTGTTGGCATCCATCCACTAGAGCGATGCCAAGAGGAAAGACATAGCATTGTGATCGTCGTGTCAAACAATATAAATATAGGGCATATTCTAGATTCTAGATTCAGTGGCAAAACATAATTTGGCTTGTGACCGAAACGGCTTTGCGTAAATCAACGATGGATCTCTGTATTGCAGTATACGTTCTTGGGATGCTTTTATTCGCAGAGGCTCAATATAACCGTGATATTATTGTAGCCAATGAGGGAGAGAATATAACTTTGATTTGCAATACGACGTACAGCAATATCCGTTGGGTTAAAGACTATAGGTTTATCACTGCAGCCGTCAATAAGGATAATCCTATAGGTCAGTCATACGAGGGTATAAAGCTATCGTTTGAAATGGAAATATCTTCTGGATTATTTAAATTGTACATATATGATGCGAGAGCAGAACCGGCAACCTATGCATGTTATTGGAATCGTTATATTCAGGAATACGACGTCCGTGTGATCGGATGTTCGGCTTGCTTGGTAAAATTATCAGCATCCTACGGTTTGGAACAACAAAGAATGGATGTGAATTGCCACCTTCACAATTTTCATATAGCCAAACAAATTCGACTAAATATAACAATGAACAGGAACAAAACGAATACAGCGATCATTAAAGATAATAGTTTAACCTTTAATATTCCGGATACCATGATGTATGGTACAATCCAAGTTGAGTTTAATCCGTTTACTGATACTCAGTCGAACATAATCTGTATCGTACCAGCTCAGCTAACAACAGCACAAAGTTATACTTCTCTTAAACTTTCTCCAAGTACCTCACTGATGACAACATCACCAACGTCTCCATCAACAACATCAGCAAAAACATCGGCAACAAAGTCATCTTCGTCACCGATTATGGACACTTCTTATTTGCCTTCTGGAACTACAACGTCTAACCAGACGAGAAAGAATATAAACCCAGGAGCAGAAAACAATACTAAAAACAACGGTATTACAACCATCGTAATTGCAATTCTTGGTGCTATCTTGATGTTTGTTGTCATTGTGATAATATTTGTTCTACGATTGAAGCAAAAACGAGATCGACAGCATGGTGAACGTAATGAGGGTGAAATAAATGTCGCAGTTCGTGAACAAGATACATGTTACGAATCGATTGGTGGATCGTCTGGAATTCGAGATGGTGAATTGATGAATAACGTGTTGTACGAGTCCAGTGATGAGATTATTCAGAGTTCGATTTTGAGATCAGGGGGTGATCAGTTAGACACCGCACTCTATACCATACCGGACAGAACAGGAATGTTAAAACGTGTCGCAAAGTCGGAGGCTGCATCTGTTAGTTCTCATGGCAACAGCTCAATGAATCGCCGTCAGCATGAGCAAAAAGAATTGAAGCAAGTGGGTCCCGGAGATGACGGTGATACAAATATCCCCCTCTATGCAATGCCTGATAAAGGGCCAAGATCTACAATAAATCCCATGAACACTAGTCCAGGATCAGCCTCTACAGAGCATGGTGCGGATATCCCGCTCTATGCCTTGCCCGATAAACGACCAGGATCTAAAAGGAACATTATGCATGCCACATTTGGACCAGAAAAGCGAAATGAGGGTGATGAGATCCCACTTTATGCTGTGCTCGATAAAGAACCAGGATCTAAAGATAATAGGCCTACAGTGAAGCCAAAACCAGACGACCAATCCAAAGCCTTAAACAAGGATGATACACATGATGAAGAGGCTTTGTACGCCGAGGTCGATAAATCTAACTGAATCATTATTATTACTGTAAAAACATTGTAGTGTAGTAAACTGTTGCCTATAGAGATGGTATATTTGTTTCTTACCTCTTTTCAGAAAAGGATGTGACAATATGATTTATTCCTGATAGATTAAGTTTATATCTTCTCAAAACTTTATTATTCAATCTCTATGAGAGGTTTAGAGAATATCACCATGAGAGGTTTCCTTTTTGGGGGGTTAAAAGTGCAATAAGAAAAAGTAAGCATTGATGATATTCTGACAATTACTTTTTGGAGCATATGATATCAAAAAGATGATTGCAAGGAAAGAAATAGATAAGATGTGACTTAATTTTCTTTTCTATTTAAAAAAATAAAAAACATGAAATACAGAATTAGTTTTTAAAAGTATGCAAATGACAACAACAAAAATGAAATGCACATTGGCATATTTTCTACAGTAATACTCCTGTAGTAATTTGGTATTTGAGGTATTAGTTACATCTGCGAAGGTTGGAAGAAAAATAATACCAAACCACTTCTTAAATTGATAGCAATCTTAATTGCAAGAACCATAAGAGTAGAGGTGTGGTGGTCTACTGGATAAGTCACCCGACTGCAGATCACAGGGAACGGGGTTCAATTCTCAGCCCAACACTAACGTACTTTGGCAAGACGTTAATCTACATTTGCCACTCTCCACCCAGGTGTAAAATGGTTACCCGATAGGATGCGAAAGTGAATGCAGTTTGCTCAGCATTGTGAGCGTCTGTAAAATGATGCTATCATTATTATGGATATTTATTTATTTTTTATTTATTTATTAGTCTTTTTTAGTAGGGTGGCTCCATCAGTAGTTAAATACTGTTTTCCGTGGAGGCCCTACAGCATAAATACAACATTTACAAACATATTGATGCCCCGCCACTCCAGAGGATCTAAGCTCATGCTATGTGGAGGAAATGGAATACTATCCCCTGTCACGTAGGCATATTGTCGTTTATTATATAGAATTATATTCTACATACTAAGAATCTTGCTCTACGATTGGTCAAAAGTAAATCACGTGATGAAAGATAGATCGCCCATTATTGATGGGAGAAGCAAAAAGTTCGTTACACTGTGTAGATAGTACTACTATCTACACAGTGCAACGCACTTTCACTGAAGATAGAGGTACTATCTACAAAGGGCAACGCAATTTCACTGAAGATTATCCAAAAGCGCACTAAAACAGGCGTAATTAAGCGCGCATTACCAATGAGCGCAATTAAAACAAACACATGCGCGCACCGTACCCTCAAGGGGTTGGGTTAAACTGTTTAACTTTTTTGGTGTGAATTTGGGCATGGTGTCTTTTATGTAGATGCATACACGTCCTTTTCTTTTGTAGTTAAATTGTTTTAGATGTGGAATATAAATATACCATATGTGGAAATTTCTAATCAGAAATTTAGTTCCTGATTTTAAATTTAGAATAACAATACTTGACTTCCTCGTTTGATAGTTCCTGGAGTAAATGTTTAATAAAGGATCATCACAGGCAATGCAGTACATTTCGAGAATCATTTTTTGTAAGAATGTAATGATAGCACTTTAATTTCTAAAAATTATTTCAAGAAGAGGCTACTATTTCAGTTTTTAAAGGAAATTTCTTTTTATCATGAGAATAAATCATAGTCTAGTGCTAAACTCTGATTGAAAATATTATAATATGTGTATATTTACATATTTAGTGACGGTTAGATCGTATGCACTCAAATACATTGATTTGATTTCTATATTTTATTCACAATTAGCATTTTAAATTTAGAATAACAGGTTTCCCCTTTATTGCCAATGTATAGTTAGTATTGCGAAGCGTTTTTTATTCATCTTAAAGGATTATAAAATCGTATATAACTGACTTAATATTGCATAACTCACCTTTATATATTCACGACGTTTGATTTTATTTGATCATTTTTGAAAAAACTTTGTAAAAAATAAAGTGAATAATTAAACAAAGTCATTGAACATGCGATGATAAGGAAAATAAAATTATCTGGACTTGATTTTGCCGGCAAACTAAACTCAGATCATCTGATACGTTCCGATGATTACACTATGTATAACATTTTAATTGTCCAGGATATTACATGCACATTTACTATTTGTAGTTTGCTAATTACTCATTCATCATATTTCTCTTCATTAAATCTGTACGCCACATGTAACATGTTTATTGTTTAACATCAGCAAAATTAGTGTACATAATTTACCGATGCTAAAAATAAATGTACAATGTAATCGACTGTTCATTCAGAGTTTAGTTATGTATTTGGAGTTGACTCGGGCACTGAGTTGACATGACACATCCATCAATTTTTGTTATTCTTGTGCTTTATATTTTATATGATTTGAAGCAAAATCCAGAAATATGATCTAGATTTGCAAGCCTTCATGTCTTTATTGAAGGTAAAAAAAGAATATGGAGTAAAACTTGCACAAAAGAATGATAAGTTACACTTACCTTTAAAAAAATTGTCTTTTCATTTGGAAACCTATTTGTTTATCATCTCTACCCTTTTGTGTATTTATAGACATGTGGAGAGAACCTATTTATGATGTTACATGTAACTCGACTTTAACTATCTTATGTAATTATGTACATATATTATGTTTGTTATTTTGTGTTTTCTTCGTCTGTTTATGGCTTTCAGTGAAGACATTAACAAAATTAAAAAGTGTACATTATTTTCAGTACATTTTGTTCATTTCTGACAGATTGTTCCCTTTCCATCATAACCATGCAGTACTTCAGATTACCTTTGATAAACATGATAAATAAATAGGAAATAAAAGATACACAGAAAAAAATAAACAGCGTTATAGAATAAACATTGTGACCCTTATACCCTGCTCTACGGCTCATAATTTCCTGTTGCAATATAATGTCGAAGTATCCGTAATTTTATTTGAAAGAATGAATAATAGAAAAATATTACTCATACAAGTAAAGGAAGAATTAAACAGGCAACCTAGGTAAATATTAATTACTATTAAGGTGAGGTATGATAATGTTATCGGACTACATTACTCAATTAAACCATTATCACGTTGGCGTAATCCGTAGAAACATTAAACGGTATTTGAAGACGGGAAAAGGTCCTTCATGAGTACGCCATTGTGAATAAGTGCAGTACTTCACTGTCAATTAAAAGACTCACGTTTGTTATCGTTTCCCTTCATGACAGTCTAAAAGGCCTTGTGATTTGTGAAGTACTCAGAACTACTTCAACTGATGATTAAAGGTTATTATGATATCGAAAACAAAACAATAACCTAATTTTTAATTGTAAATATGTCACTTGCTAAGAGATTTTTTTTTCTCTCTTTACCTCTTCAGAGGGACTTTATTGTTCCATTTCAAAATACATATATATTATTTACAAAACAAGTCAAATGAAACATGAATTATATACAAGATCAACATAATTTCTTAAAATGATCATTTTATCGAAGTATCTTATATTTTCTTTGTATTTCAAATAACATTTTAATGATGAAATAAAATTATTTATTAACCTCTTTGGATTGGTTGGTACTTCCGCTTTACATAGTCTTTGTATATAACCAGTTGAGCATAATTTATCAAAAAATTAAGTAAAGTAAATTTTCTGTTATCTATTTTATATCCAATAAATAACATTTTCATATCAATTTCAATTTCTATTTTAAAGATGAAATATATAATTCTTGAGATAATTTTCCAGAAAACTTTTTTTGTCACGACAAATTTCACATTTCGTGAGACTGTACGATTTTCCATATAAAGAGATTGTCTTTAGATGGCAATTTTCTATGAATTAATTTGAAATTATATTGTTTGATATTATTGTCTCTTATCTTATCAAATTTGAACTGAAATACATGTTTCCAAACAAATGTCTCTGGTTGGCCTAAAATATTTTGCCAGAAATGGATACCAATTTTCTCTTTTTTCTTTTCTAACATTAAACTATAGTAACTTTTTGCTGTAGTACATTCAACGTTTATAACTTTTAAAGTTGTCTCAACTTGCTAAGAGATGAATATGAGAGAAATAAGAAAGAAAAGGAAAAAGGGAGAAAGAGAAAAAGAAAAAAATGCAGAAGCGTGGAGAGGAAGGTACCAATAACAAAGAGGAAAAAGAGAGAAGCCAGGGAGCAGAAAGTTATTTTTAAAATAAACAGAGTTGATTTCCGAAACGAAATATGCCATATTCCAAAGAAAGCCAGCCTCGAAATAGACATAGGTAGTTTCACATAACAAATAGAAAGTTTCTCTAAAAACTTCTCTTCGTGATTCTATTCTAGCATGCGCATACATCGTGAATAATTTGAGTAATTCGTTCAAACTGATGGTTATCAAGAAGTAGGGAACGCCCCTCCCCCCCCCCCCCCTCTATTCTTACTCTCATGATTCTAGGCCTATGTGAAAAACAGGAACATAGTCCGGTGACTGTTAACAAATTAAACAGCAAAATGTTATGACAACCAGTGGCGGATCCAGGGGGTGAACAAAATATGTAAAAGGGAAAAAGAGAAAGCGACGGAAGACAAGGCAGAAAAGAAAGAAAAAAGAAGAGAGGGAGAGGGGAAAGGGAGAGAGAGAGAGAGAGGCAGGGGGAGAAAAAAAAAAAGAAACTCTAAGTATTCTGGTTTGGCAACGAATAAGATAGGATGGACCCCCCCCCCCCCCCCCCCTCCCCCACCGCAAGATACGCATAATGCAGTGCCGGATGCAGGTTGAACCGAATATGACGCGACTCTCTTTTGACGGCCCTATAAAATAGGGAAAGCGACAAGAGAAAAAAAGAAGAAGAAAAAAAGAGAAAAGTAGTGAAAGAGAAGAAAAGAGGAAAAGGAGTGACACGTTTAATAAAAAACAAAATTACTACCCTGAGTAACGGGTCGGCAATGTGAATGGGATGGAAACTCCATCCTACTGCAAGCTATGCGTAATGCGTGCATAAAATGTATAAATCAGTGGCGGGGGACGGGGGAATCGGCCGCGACCCCCTCTCTCTTTTGTGTGCCCTTAAAAGAAGAAAAGGGGAAAGGTAAGAAAGGGGGACAAAAAAAAAGGGACAAAAAAAAGAGAAGTGAAGATGATAGACGGGGAGAGGAAAAGAAGAGAGGTAGAGAGAGCCCGGAGAGAGAGAGCGGAAAAAACAACATTAAGTTAAAATTTGTACATACAAATAACATGGCCGATGAGTTGCCCTACGAAGACTTTTGGACGAAATTATATTTTCCCTTGAAATAGTCTTTAAGATAGAAAGAGAGATGATTCTTACGAAATAAAACCCTGTGCTCGTCACGGCGCCATCTTGTAGGGTAAAAACTCAGAAGCATCCGGGACCTCCTCCTCTTGGACCCCCGGCTGGGAATCTGCTCCTACAATCCGATAAGGGCCCTAAGGCGGACCCCTGGACCCAAACTGTACAGATAGAAATGGTTCCCGAAACATATAGGCCCGAATTCACAAACGAGGCTTGTCGACAAACCTAGGTTTATGTGCGTCATAATTATGACGCGTTTTGACGCGTTCTAGACCGAGGTTTGTCTGAACTTTTGTCTGAAACGCATTGAAACGTGTCGCACATAAACCTAGGTTTGTCGACAAACCTCCTTTGTGAATTCGGGCCTAGTGTTAGAGTTCAGTGGTACGTAAGAATGAAAGGATCCTGTCTCCGTTTAAGCGTTGAGGGTGTGTTATTTTCGCAGATGATTCGTCGCGTCGAAGAATATTAATATAGGGCATATTCTGGATTCAGTGGCATAACGTACTTAAGCTTCCGATCGAAATGGCTCTGCGTCAATCAAAGATGGTTCTCTGTGTTGCAGTATACATACTTGGGATGCTGTTATTCACAGATAATGTGAAAAGTGAAATTATAGTAGCCAATGCTGGAGATAATATAACTTTACGTTGCAGAGCGATTACGATATACCAGTACAATACCCAGTGGGTAAAGGACAATCAGTATCCTATTGCAGCCGTCAGTGCGATTAACCCTCAAGGTTTTTGGTATAATGATAGTCTGTTTACGCAGTCGTATGAAATGGAAATATCTCCTAGACTATTTAATTTGTACATATATGATGCTAGAGCAGAATCGGCAACGTATGATTGCCGGTATGGTAATAAACGTATTCAGGAATACGACGTCCGTGTGATCGGGTGTCCGGCTTGCTTTGTAAATTCATCATCGTCGCACGATTTGGAACAACCAAGAAAGGATGTGAATTGTTTACTTAACAATTTTTATACAGCCGAACGAATTCGACTAAATATTACAATGAACAGGAACAAAACGAATACAGGCATCATCAAAGGTAGTATTTTAACCTTTAGTACTTCGATTACTATGATGTATGATACAATCCGAGTTGAGTTTAATCCGTATACTGATACTCGATCGAACATAATATGTATTGTATCAGTTCAGCTTACAACAACAGCACAAAGTCATACTTCTCTTAAACTTTCTCCAAGTACCTCACTGATAACAACATTGGCAACATCATCAGCAGCAGCATCAGCAAAATCATCGGCCACAAAGTCAGAAACAAGATCAGAAACAACATCAGCAGCGATCACAACAGCTCAGCTAACAACACCGCAAAGTTTTACTTCGGTTAAACTTTCTCCAAGTACATCACTGAAAACAATGTCAGCAACGTCATCATCAAAAACATGGACAACAAAGTCAGAAACAACAGGAACAACACCAGAAACAAAATCATATGACTCGATGTCAAAGTCATCTTCGTCACCGATTATGGACACTTCTTATTTGACTTCTGGAACTACAACGTCTAACCAAATGAGAAATAATTTAAACACAGGAACAGGAAACATTACTAAAACCAACGGTCTTACAATCATCATAACTGCCATTCTTGGTGCTATCTTGATGATTGTTGTTATTGTGATAATATTTGTTCTACGATTGAAGCAAAGACGAGACCGACAACATGGTAAACGTAATGAGGGTGAAATAAATGTCGCAGTTCGTGAACAGGATACATGTTACGAATCGATTGGTGGGTCATCTGGAATTCGAGACGGTGAATTGATAAATAACGTTTTGTACGAGTCCAGTGATGAGATTATTCAGAGTTCGATTTTTAGATCAGGTAATGATCAGTTAGACAATGATCTCTATACTTTACCGGACAAGACAGGAATTATTAATCGTGTTGGAAAGCCAAAGATCGAATCTGTCAGTTCCCATGGCAAAATCTCGATAGATCGTCATCAGCATGAGCAGAAAGAGATCAAGCAAGAGGACCAGTATAAGAATGTTGACATGCCAAACCTAGGAGCCGGAGATGACGGTGATACAAATATCCCCCTCTATGCAATGCCTGATAAAGGACCAAGATCCACAATAAATCCCATGAAGACTAGTCCAGGATCAGCATCTACAGAGGATGGTGCGGATATCCCGCTCTATGCCTTGCCCGATAAACGACCAGGATCTAAAGGGAACATGATGAAGGCCACCCCTGGACCAGGAACGCGAAATGAGGGTGATGAGATACCACTCTATGCTGTGCTCAATAAATAACCAGGATCTAAAGATAATCGGCCTACAGTGAAGCCAAAACCAGGCGGTCAATCTGTAGCCTTAAATAAAGATGTTACACATGATGAAGAGGCTAGCTGAGGTCGATTACCCTAACTGAATCATAATGATCACTGGAAACATTGTAGTGTAGACTTTATAGTACACTGCTGCCTAAAATGTTAGAATCATATTGTTTTCTCACCTCTTTTCATGAAAGGATATGATATGACAAAGACAATATGGTTCTTTTTATGTCCACAATAATTTCTCTTACATGTAGCTATGTCAATTTAAAATACAAAGATAATACTAGTGTATCTCAACATGCTTGTAACATGATGATTAATCTGTGTTAAGATTGTATATATTTATTAACCAATATTGTTAAGGGATCATGATGTAAATTGTATACATTCTCACTTGAACATATCCTTCGGAAACTAGTAGAAGATAATCTTCCGGAAAAGTTGTATAATACACAGAAATTCAGTTCCTGGAGTAGTCGGGCTTTAAATTTAAAATAACGATTGACTTCCTTGTTTAATAAAATTCATTTCGGGAATATATTTGTAAAAAAATGTAATAGTAATAACATTTTATTTTTCTAAATATTAGATTGAGAAGTGGCTACTACTTCTGTTTTTAAAGGCCTTTTTATCATGCAAATAAGTCACAATGTAGAACTTAACTCAGTTGAAAATATTACAATATGTGTATGATTTACATTTCGTTATTGTTAGATAATTATGCAGCTTAATACACCGATTTGATTTTATATTTTTATTCACAATTAGCATGTCGGATGTAAAATAACTGATTTCTTCTTTCTTGTCAATGTAGTTAGTCATGTGAAGCATTAAATTGTTTAATTAATCTCAGAGGATTATATAATCTCATATAGATAACTTGATACTGTATCATAACTCACCTTTATGTTAACACGACGTTTGATTTTATTCGATCATTTTCATCATTGTCATTTTCGTTTGAAAGAAACTTCTAAGAAAACACTATTCGTCGAACATGCGATGGAAAAATAGAATCGTCTGGAGTTGGTTTTACCAGCAATCTAAAGTCAAACCATCTGATGAATACATTTTGATGTTAACATTATGTATATAATTTTGATTGTCATGGATATATGCACATTATACATAATTATCGGACTAGAATTGTTATTTTTAGTTTGCTTATAAACTCATACTTTATATTTCTTTCCATCAGTTCTGAATACCACATACTTTTTAACATTAACAAGTGCACATTACCGACAGTACATTTCGTTTATTTCTGTAACATTGTTCTCTTTCCTCCATGCATAACCATGCATTACTCTAGATAAAATTTGATAAACTTGATAAATAAATACGCATAAAAAACATTACATTTGATACACATGAATTGTGACTCCTATACCTTAGGCTCGACGTCTTATTGATTATAATACAATATAATGTCGTAGTATATACTTAATTCTATTTGAAAGAATAAATAATGGAAATATAAAACTCGTAAAAGTAATTGATATTAATTGCTGTGAATTTGAGATATGAGAATGTAATCGAACTGCATTTACTCGCGTGTCAATTGGAACCATTACTACATTGGTGTACTGTAATCCAAGTTAACATCTAGCGGTTTTGCAGACGGGAAAAGGTCCTTCATGATCAGATGAAAACTTTTAAGCCGTCCAATGCCATGACCCCATCCCTTTTCCCCTGTATTGTGTGACCCTCCCAGTATGATGCAGGTTCCTTTTTCTTCATCACTCTTCCTCAAACTCAACCTGGGTCCCTTATTATGGTATCTTGGCTACAGCCCACGACGCGACGCCGACAATGTCACTTCATGTCCAGCCAGCCAGCCACTACATGTACTTAATAGAGGGTGCACTAGAGTCAGACAGCCCAAACATTGTCATTTTCTTCTTCATTTACTTCAAGCATTTTTATTTCCTATGTTTTGTCTCTTTGACCTTTTGAACCTTTCTTCTTTTCTATATTTTGTTTCCCTATTTCCCCCCTATTGCTTTCTACTTATAAATGTGCATTCGTCGTAGTTTGAAAAACATTATTTTCATCCCTGCCTCTTCCTTAAACTGTGGATAAGTGGACTATGTCACTGTCATTTCAAAGATATACGTTTGTTATAGTTTTCCATAACGACAGTCTAAAAGGCCTTGTGTAGTACTCAGAACTACTTCAACTGTCTATCGAAGAAACTTACGACATCGAAAACAAAACAAAGAAATGATGTAGAGCTCTTCTTCTCTACATTTCTATCTTTATCTTTGCTTTGTTCCTATTTTATTATCTACTTGTAAATAGGCAATCATCGCAGTTTGAAAACCATTATTTTCACAACTATCACTTCCTTAAACTCAAGTCTCGCTAAAATAATGGATCCTCAATTCGACCCCCTCCCCTCGAGCTAAGGCATGGATACGCCACTGTGGAAAAGTGCATTACGTCAATATACTTTAGAAGATTCGGGTTTTGTTATCTTTTTCCATAATGAGAGTCTATTAAGAGGACTTGTGTAGTACTCAGAACTACTTCAACTGACGACTGAAGATTATTATGACGTCGAAAACAAAACAGAGAAATAATATACAGATCACAAAGCATTTCCAGGTATTACCAAATATGCGTATATATCGAATTACAATAAAAGATTTCTCCACTATTGTTGATGACCACCGAAATGTCTTATGACATCGAAAACAAAACAAAAGCAATTATACACAGGTCAATAAGCCTCACCAGATATTGCTAATGTTAAGTACATCAATAATATTCTGAACATGCATTGGTATCTAGATTCATATGAAAGCAAACGATGTGTGCGCCGACATGTTTATTCTTTAAAACTACTCAAAATTGTAGCTGCCAAAATTAGCAAGCTAAGTTAGGCCTACGTAATTTACTTTCTTTTATTTGGGTGATTTGAAAACTCTTTTGATACTGAAGTTACTACAATCTGACATTATAGGTAAGGCATTTACTACATAAGTTGTAAAATTCCATGTTTTATTTGTTATTTATTTATATTTCACCAGGGTCGCCCATCCAACAAAATCTGGTCTTCCATGGGGCATTGAAAATACATCAAACTATATACAGTTAAAAAGATAAAATACAATAAAAGTAGTATAAATAAAGCAAATAGTATTACATATTATAAACTAATTCGATAAAATTGCACACAAGATTTAATACATGATAAATAATATAAATCAATAATGATGCGGGAAAAGATGAGCAAAATACATATTCGTTAACAACTGAATTTGTAATACCCTTACAAAGTTTTGAAATTTTGTTAGCATGTGAAAATTAGATTTTTCCCCATTTGTGTTTCTTGAGCTTACATTTAAAAGTATTCAACAAACGCCCTCATTCAACCGCTCCACCATTATTTCTTGGGTTAGGAAAAAGAAAAAAAGCATCAAATTTACAACGGGTGTGAATAACCTAGTTATTAACTCTAAATATGTCACTTGCTAAGAGATGAATATGAGAGAAGAAAAAAAGGGGGAAAAGGGAGAAAAGGATAAAGAAATAATGCGGAAGCGTGGACAGGAAGGTACCAATAACAAAAGAGTGAAAAGAGAGAAGCCAGGGAGCAGGAAATAAATAAACAGAGTTGATTTCCGTAACGAAATATGCCATATTCCAAAGAAAGCCAGCCTCGAAATAGATATAGGTAGTTTCACACAACAAACAAAAAGTTTATAAAAGTAGGCAATTTAACGCAGAATCGCTAAATATATATTGTACTGCTCTTCGTGATTCTATTCTAGCATGCTCACATCGTGAATAATTTGCGTAATTCGTTCAAACTGATGATTGTCAAGAAATAGGGAACGCCCCCCCCCCCCCACCCCTATTCTTACTCTCATGATTCTAGGCCGATGGCAAAGTTCTAGTTGAGGGCCGGGCCTGCAAACGTATCCGTGATATAAAAAGAAACGACCACCATAATAACATTTGGTTTTTACTATATTATATAAAACCATTGTTCAAATTTCAATAACAATTTTGTTAAAAGTAAATACTTAATATCTAAGAATTACCAATTGAAATGTCCTTGACATGCCTTTCGATGTCCTCTGTCATTTGATCTTCATTTTCTATTTTCTCTTTAGATAATAGTACACGCTAGATATAATTACTGCATGTTTGTTTTAAATAACTTCCGTATGAAACAATTTACAAATCTATTCCGTCATCAACAACTAATATAATATTTTCTGTACAGAGAATTGGGAAAGTACGTCAAAAGATATGTCACAGAGTTGAACATTTATGTTCGATTGATTACAACTTCAAATCTTTCTTATTTCTTTTTAAACTAATTTTGCTCAAACTTTCACTGACCTGTTTCTTTTTTCTTCTATACCTACTTTCATTAAAATCAACTGAATTTTAGGCTGGATGAGTGCGGACTTCCCGTAAACTTCAAAGTAAATGATCATTTCCTTGCGCTGTTATTTCCAATAATTTAGGGTCCTACATAATTATTGGTGTATAAATATCGATGTCCTAATATCGAATCTAAATCAGAGCTACTCTTAATCAAGATGATATGGGAACGGTTAACATTCTTTACTCGTGTTTTTAAAGGCTTGTTTATGAAGAGAGACGTAAGTTGGTGTAGTGGTCAGCTCTCTGTCTTCGCCTACATCCGACTCGCATGGTTCCCAGTTCATGTCCTTTGGCAAGACATTAATCTACATATACCATACTCCATCCAGGTGAGGTAAATGGGTACCCGGTAGGAAGACAATCCTTGAATGCTTAAGCACCTTTTCATGGTAGCTCGGCTAAAGCCGGGTTAATGATAAAAATATGATTGCAGGGTCTTCATGGAGAACAGTATGAGGCTACCCTACATGGGTAAAAAAGACATATTAATATTATTATTATTTCACGTCATCTACCAACTCGCAATCTCCGTTCATCTTCAAAACATACATTCACACCTTTAGTCACATCCACCAAAACTTATGGGCACCGTGCTTTCCAGTATGCCATACCAGAACTATGGAACATTCTTCCAGAGTCTCTAAAACGTTGTCCTTCACTACATCAGTTTAAATCCGACTTAAAAACATATCTGTTTCGATCATGCCAGTCTTAAATTTAAATTTATATAGTAAACATGTGAATTTTGTAATTGATTTGATAATTGTAATTGCTAAACGGTGAAAGCTCAATATTCTTCATGTCTTTTCTCTCTTCTCTCTCTCTCTCTCTCGTATCCATATTGCTCCGATTGTCTCATTTTCGCTCGCGTGAACATTGCCAGCACAAACCACTGACCTCTACCTCCTGAACGGATCATCGCACATTCCCATTCACTATACGTTACGTACTAAAAGGCTGTATTGTCTGACCGTTCATGAATATTCATGTTTTTGCTAAACTCGGCAAAATGTTTGCTTTTACTAAATGGAAAAATTACGGTGGGGGGTTGGATGAAATGGACATAATGAAAAAGGCAGAAGTGATCTATGATAATTCATGCTTTTTATGTTTCGTGTGCTCGACCTATAATCTTCAAATCGCTTGGTAAACTGAGTCCAAAGTTAGACTTGTTTCACATGTGTATTATAGGCAATGACGAGCTTGCAACCTATTTTGAAAAATTACGGTGGGTGAACTTTCAAAAGTCAATGAGACATGAGGGCTCCAATGAAAGAGCTAGTGATAACGTACGTCGGGGTGGATGTGCTTTTCGTTTAAACAAAAAATGAATTTTTAACGATTTTTAAAAAAAACGTCCATAGGCTAACATGTTAGGCTGCTGACTCTGATCATGCTCTGACGATAGGGGGCGTTGTGAAATGAGACTAAACGGAGCCATATGTAAGCGCATAGAGACAATTTTGTAATATGCGCTATATAAGAATTGAACATTATTTATTATTATATTATCTTGTAGGGTAAAAACTCAGAAGCGTCCGGAACCTCCGCCTCTTGGATCCCCCACCCTAACCCACCCCCCCCCCCCCCCCCCCCCGGGCTGGGACTCTGCGGACCCTTGGACCCAATCCGTAAAGATAGAAATGGTTCCCGAAACAACCCAAAACGTAGTAGTTCAGTGGTATGTAAGAATGAAGATACTGTCTCTGTTTTAACGATGCGGTTGTGTTATTTCTCAGGTGATTGGGCGCGCGAAACGGAAACTGTCCGGGCGGACTAACTGTTCGTTGCGTCGAGGAATATTAATATATATAGGACATATTCTGGATTCAGTGGCAAAACATTCTTTAGCTTTTGATCGAAATGGTTTTGCATAAATCAAAGATGATTCTCTTTACTGCAGTATACGTTCTTGGGATGCTTTTATTCGCAGAGGCTCAAAATGATGTGATACGTGAAATCATTGTAGCCAATGCTGGAGAGAATGTAACTATTCGTTGCAATACGAAATACACGAGCAATATCTATTGGATTATAGACCGGTATTTAATTGCAGCCGTCGATGTGGATTATCCTGAAGGTGTGGTGTATGATGATAGTCGTTTTATACAGTCGTATGCAATGGAAATATCTTCTGGATTATTTGAATTGTACATATATGATGCTAGAGCAGAATCGGCAATATATGCATGTCGGTATAGCAATAGCCATCACGTTCAAGAATACGACGTACGCGTCATCGGATGTTCGACTTGCTTTGTAAACTCATCATCGCCGCACGGTTTGGAGAAACCACGAAAGGATGTGAATTGCCATCTTAACAATTTTAATACAGATGAACGAATGCGACTTCATATTACAATGAACAGGAACCGAACAAATACAGCCGTCATCGAAGATAGTATTTTAATCTTCAATATTTCGAATCCCATGATGTATGGTACAATCCAAGTTCAGTTTAATCCATTTAATGATACTCTGTCGAACGTAACCTGTATTGTACCAGCTCAGCCAACAACACCAGAAAGTGATACTTTGGATAAATTGTTTCCAAGTACCTCACCGATAACAGTATCAGCAACGTTATCATCAAAAACATCGACAACAAAGTCAGAAACAACAGAAACAAAACCATATGACTCGACGTCAAAGTCATCTTCGTCACCTATTATGTACACTTCTTATTTGGCTTTTGGAACTGTAACGTCTCCAAGTACCCAACAGATAACAATTTCGGCAACGTCATCATCAAAAACATTAGCAAAAACATCGGCAACAAAGTCAGAAACAACAACAACTGATACAACGACAGCAGCGATCGCAACAGCTCAGCTAACAACACCACAACATTTTACTCCCGTTAAAATTTCTCCAAATACCTCACTGATAACAACATCAGCAAAATTATCGGCAACAAAGTCAGAAACCACATCAGAGACAACATCAGCATCGATCACAGCAGCAGGAACAAAATCATATGACTCGACGCCGAAGTCATCTTCGTCACCGATTATGGACACTTCCTTTTTTACCTTTGGAACTACAACGTCTCCAAGTACCCCACCGATAACAATATCAGTAACGTCGTCATCATCAACAACATCAGTAAAAACATCGGCAACAAAGTCAGAAGCCACATCAGAGACAACATCAGCATCGATCACAGAAGCAGGAACAAAATCATATGACTCGACGCCAAAGTCATCTTCGTCACCGATTATGTTCACTTCTTATCTGACTTTTGGAAGTACAACGTATCCAAGTACCCCACCGATAACAGTACCAGTAACGTCATCATCAACAACAAAGGCAACAAAGTCAGAAACCACATCAGATACAACGTCAGCAGCGATCACAACAATAGCAAGAACAAAATCATATGAATCGACGCCAAAGTCAACCTCGTCCCTGATTATGGACACTTCTTATTTGACTTTTGGAACTATAAGTATAACGTCTGACCAGACGAGAAAGAATATAAACACAGGAACAGGAAACAATACTAAAACCAACGGTATTATAATCATAATTACCACTCTTGGTTGTATCTTGATAATTGCTGCTATTGTGATATTTGTTGTTCTACGGTTGAAGCAAAGACGAGACCGACAACAAGGTGAACGTGATGCCGTTGAAATAAATGACTCGATTGATGATGAAGTTGCAACAGATCGTAAACAGGATACAAGTTACCAGTCGTTTGGCAGATTGTCGGGAATTCGACAAGGTGAATTGATGAATAACGTTTTGTGCGAGTTCAGAGATGGGATTATCCAGAATTCGATTTTGCAATCAGGTGATGATGAGTTACACACCGATCTCTATACTGTACCGGACAAGACAGGAATCATAAATCGTGTCGCAAAGACAAAGATTGTATCCGTCAATTCTCATGGCAACAGCTCGACAAATCATCATCAGCATGAGCAGAAAGAGTTCAAGCAAGAGGACCAGTATGTTGAAATGCCAAACCTGGGAGCCGAAGATGACGACGATACAAATATCCCCATCTATGCAATGCCCGAAAAAGGACCAAGATCTACAAGAAATACCACGAACACTAGTCCAGGATCAGTATCTACAGAGGATGGTGCGGAAGAGACCAGGGTCTAAAGGAAACATGATGAAGGCCACAACTGGTCCAGGAACGCAAAATAATAGTGGTGAGATCCCACTCTAAGCTGTGCTTGATAAAGGTCCAGGATCTAAAGAGAAGCGGCCTACAGTGGAGCCAAAACCAAGCGGTCACTTCGCAACGCTAAGGTTGATAAATCTAAATGAATCGCAATGATCACTGGAAACATTTTAGTGTAGTACACTGCTTACTATAACGTTGGAATCATATTTTTGTTCCTTCTTTCATGAAAGCATGCGACAATATGGTTTATTCTTGATAGATTAAGTTTATATCTTCTCAGAACAGTATTAATCAATCTCTATGACTCTTAAATTGATCAATAGAGTTCTAAGAAATTATAAACTTTATGTATCAAGAATAATCATACATCCACAATCATTTTGTGAAAAGATGTATACTATAATATCCTAAATTTATGGGCAACAGTGTAGTAAGAGCCCATTCTCACTCATTTTCACGTTACGTAAGCCCAACCCAATGCACGGTTTGTCTTCGCACTGAAAGTTTGAGTTGTCTGGAGCGGTATTTAAAGGAATGAACAGGTCCAGAGGTACGCTTCCTGGCACGGTTGTGTATTTACCCTCATCGTTAGACCGCTCTAACGTAGGCCGGTCCGGGAAGAGGGTGAAACTGGGGTCTTTAATGACTTACCTTAGATTTTAGGTACAATAAGATAGCCTCTATGAACGAAGTCTTATATATAAGACTTCGTTCATCCACCTGTGGTCATCTGCAACTGGCCCCGGGACCAAGAACTCGAACAAGATATGGATACCGTGCCTTCAGCGTAGCTGCTCCGAAGCTGTGGAACAGGCTTCCTCTTGACTTGCGGGATGCTCCTTCGTTGGAATTATTTAAATCATCCCTAAAAACATTCATTTTTAACTCTCCCTGTTAGTCCGTAGCTTACCGGTATATACTCTTGTCATTCACAGTACATGCAATGTAATTGCCTTAACTTGAATTTGTAATGTTTTTGGCCTAAAATTAATTGTATTCTTTTGTACGTTAATGGATCGACTAGATGTATCTGTGCTTATATATTTTGCACTAATGTAGGTTGATCAGTATATATTAATTTTAGTTTATAAATATGATACTGAGTGTACTATACCTGAAAATCGCCATTTTTTGTAAAGCGCTTAGAAACATATTGTATTAAGCGCTCTAGAAATACAATGTATTACTATTTATTATAATAATGTCATCTTTGAAGAATTTACCTTTGGTTCTCACTGTCACTTTAAAATGCAAACAGAATTTTAGTGTTTCTCAACATGTTTGTAACAGAATGCTTAATCTTTGTTAAGATTGATTAGTGATCTTGATGTAAATCGTATCCATTTTTCACTTCAGCATGATCTTTTGAAATTGGTAGAAGGTTATCTTCCGGAAAAGGTGTATTAATAGACTACTCGTACGATGTATAGGCCTACTTTAGCTCAGAATTCGAGATACAAAGTTATTCACAATGTGGATGGTCACGGAACCGTTAAGAGACTTTCATGAAATATCGTTTTTCCTAAACGTCAAGAAAAATGACATATCGAACAAAGCTTGTCATATTTCTGTCTGTTCACAAATGCTTTAATGTTTTTAGAAGAAAAACAATATTTTTACATGAATTCATTTCATACAAGCCAGGGAGAGATAATGTTACTATTAATAAAGTTTTGGCAAAGGCATGAGGAACATCAGATTTAGGATAACAAGGTTTAAATTCCGCAAAAGAAACATAACACAAAATAGACCTATTTCATGCTTTGGGGGATTGCGAAATGATTTAACCCTTTTTGATTTACATTGGTGAAGAAAGTTTATAACGTCGATTTAGAGATTTAGAGAATATCGCTATGAGAGGTATGTTTTTTTTTTGGGGGGGTGGAGTATTTGAAGTATTATTTACATCTGTGAAAGTTGGGATGAAAATAATATCAAACTACTTCTTAAGTGTGCATAAGGTACTATTTCAACTGCGTGACAGAGTTACTATCATGTCTCCAATTGGCAGCAATCTTCAATACAACACATCCCCCACTATGCAACCTTCATTACAACACCCCCTATTATGTCTCCAATTGGTAATAACCTTCATTGCAACACTCCCCTCACGTCGATATGACATTATATTCCTCAAAGACTTCCAATCTCCTTGAATTGCACTCGTTTTATTTCTGCGTTCAAATTAGCTTGTTCGGGAGTTGGAGTTGATCTTAAAGATGGTCTAAAAATTACTATGAAAATCAACCAAACATAAAAAGAAGAAACAGGCAGGACATTTTATCTCCGTGGGTACGACTCCAGAGAATCTAAGCTCATGCTATGTGGGGAAAAGGGAACACCATCCACGCGGGAAGTATCGTCGTTGATTATACAGAACCATAAAGAGGAAATTTCTAATCAGAAATTCAGTTCCTGTGGTAGTCAGGTTTCAAATTTGAAATAACAAGTTCCAAAAATGTAATACTAAGGGGCCATTTTTTCCTTTTTTTAAAGCCCTTATTTTACTATACAAATAAGTCACAGGGAATTGCTGAACTCATATTGCAATTATTATAATATGTCTATATTCACATACTTAATCATTGTTAGATCATAATGCACTCAAACACATTGATTTGTTTACTATAATTTTATTCAGAATTAGCATGTTCAATTTAGAATAACAGATATCTCCTTGTTTTTTCAATGCAGTTAGTCTTGTTAAGCATTTTTAATTCACCTAAAAGGATTATAGAATCGTATATAGATAACTTAATATTTCATAACTCACCTTTATGTAAACACGACATTTGATTTCTTGATCATTTTTTACCTGACCATTTTCGTTTGAAAAAAACTTTGTAAAAAAATTAAATTAATTAATAAAAAAAGTCGATGCTCAGGCCAATAAAATCATCTGGACTTGGTTATGCCAGCGAACTTAACTCAAATTGTCTGATACATTCCGATGATTACACTTTGTACACAATTTTAATTGTGTATGCACATAATATTCGGATTAGAAATACTCTCTTTAGTTTGGTCATTACTCGAATATCATATTTATCTTCATTACATTTGTACGCCACATGTATCATGTTTATTGTTTAACATCAACAAGCTTACAGAGCCATTAATAAATGTATAAGGCAATCGATTGTTTATTCAGAGTTTAATTATGTATTTGGAGTTTACTCGGGCATTGAGTTACCAGGCCACATGCATACATTTTTGTTTATTCTTGTGCTTTGTATTTGATGTGATTTAATCCAAATTCCAAAAATACGATCTAATTTTCTACGCCTTTATGTCTTATTTAAAGGTTAAACAAAATATGGAGTACATAATTGTACAAAAGAATGATAAGTTATAATTACTGTTGAACATTTGGAAAACTTATTGTCTATCATCTCGATAACCCTTTTGAGTAGATAGACATGTGAAGAGACCCTATTTATGATGTTGAATGTACTTGACTCCAACCATTGTATTATCTGTACATTATTTGATTGTTATTTTTGTGTCTTATGTTTCTGTTCTTGGATTCCAATGAAAACATAAGTATACAAGAATAAGTGTACATTATGTTTAGTATATATAGTTCCTTTCTGAAAGATTGTTCCCTTACCGGATAAACTATGCATACTCCAGATTGCTTTGATGAACACGATGAATAGATAGGACATGAAATATATACACAGAAAAAATAAAACTATATTGAAATAATCATTGTGACTCCCATACCTGAATCTTTTTTTTTTTGTGCCTCTAATGAGGTGTTTATTTACATTCAAACATCAAAATAAAATTGTGAGAACAAATACAATTGACGCACAATGTTATCAATAGAAATCCCATATTTTTTCTCAACTATACAATATTTTGCTACTTTTCATCTAAAGTGCTTGTAACAGTTTCTTTGGCAACCTCTGGTCTGGCTTTTTAAGCTCCAGATTACAACAATTCTGTTTTTTGATTTCTCTTTCAAATACGTATCTTAGTTGAAACGGTTTTCATTAAATCCATACTTATTCCGGATGACTAACATTTTGTA
>JAVYIG010013320.1:0-48069 GCA_035222895.1 Strongylocentrotus droebachiensis
GTATGGTTGTCATCTTAAGTTTGATGAAATGAACCAAAGAGGCAGGAATTTAATTTTACAATAATAATAATATTGGATATTGTTATAGTGCACAGCACCTCTACATTTTAATGTAATTTGTCCCATTAAAAACTGATGAACAAAAGCTCTTTGTGCGACTCACTGTTCATATTTTCAACTACGAACAAAACAAAAACAAAACAAAAATCAAATTACACACTCCACTGCAGAAATACCTTAGCTGACTCCTCCATAACCCCGAGACAAATTCAAATAGGAAAAATATTCATGAGGGCTTTGAAAATTAGTTGTCTCCCAATCCCTTTTTCCGGAAAAATTGAGAGCGACAAAGCAAGAAAACCTCCATTGTACTGCAAATTTGGGAGGGGGAGTGCTAGTCACTGGTGCCTCATGCCGCCCCAGACAAAACCAATTTTTCAATATCTTAAACCACATGTTTTCTACATTTGACAAGGGGTGCCTTGTCCCGCACTTAGGAGGGGATAAAAAACACAACCCTGGTGGTTTTGCGGTCAGTGTGTGATTCAAACAATTATAGAATGATCATGGTATTGAGCGATAAAATCTTCCCTTTTTCCTCCTTCAAACTGAGAAAGAATTCAAAGAAGAATGGTAATCAGTGTTTTCTCTACTAATGGTATTTTTCTGCTTTTACAGCATTCCTTTCCAGTGAGAGAATAATAGTTCTGAAAACAAACTAATTATGATGGAACAATCTTAGAATGGATGCTTATTCTAAAGGAACTACATTGTATGTAAATTTACGTCATTGGATACAAAAAATGCTACATGTACACAAAAACATGTACATTGTGTCTGTCTAGGTTATTGGGCACTGATAACAGGTACATTTAAAAATGCTTCTGGAATCATGCATGCATATGTAACTAGTGAAATGATAAATGATGAATATGCAACAACAACAAATATGTAACATGTACATTATGGGTATTTCTTTTTTTTCCCTTCTTTTTTAAGCTTATTCATATTGTATTATTGTTTTGTATTTCGTGAATGTTTTCATACATGCTTATATTTGTAGAAATCATGTAGGCTTATTATACCTTTACCCAGAAACATACCACCAAAACAACAATAGTGGTATCCAAAGCTGCAAAGAATGCATCTACTGAAATAGTTTCTTTTACATGTATTTTTCAAAATCAAATTCTTACATATACATGTATATTTTTTCTGAAATCGGTTCTGAACATTTACAAAGACAACAACATATCATTGATTAAAACAATAAAATGAAATGGTGACAAATATAATAAGTAACCAAACACAGTACTTTTGTCGATAATCATGAAATGAATCATATATCATATTGTTTACTCAACCTCACATGACAAAATCTTGTCTGACAAGGAAGCTACCTAGGGGGATGAAGCTTGTGCAACAAACTTCAAATGTTGATGGTACCGATCCTGAGAGATCGATAGACATGGGAAAATATTTCCTCCCTTCATCTGAAATTATTCTTTTTCCTTCGTTCCCAGCTGGCTCATCTGTCAACAACTTGTCATCCAGAAGATGATATTCCAGCTTAAAGGGGAAGTCCACCCTGATATTAAGTAGGTTTTGATAGAAGCAGAAACTGGAGAAGAACTCGCAAGATATGTCACAGAGCTGGGTCATTCCATCGGGTTGGGTCTTTTCAGCATTTTCATGTGTTTGAATGTTTAGAAGCTATTTTCTCAAATTTAAATGTATTTTTAGAAAATTAAAAGTATATTTTATTTAAGAGTAATGTATGACAGAATAAATAAACATGAAAACAGAAACTTGTTCATCATATTTTTTTTTTGGTGAGAGTTTAACTACCGATGTCTCAGCGATTTTAAGGGTGAAAGTTGTGACATGAAAACAAGTCATTTTCATGAACTCATTTCTGGAAAAAAATTCATCATAATGCAATGTTTCCTACTTAAAACATGTCACCTTTAATACCCCTACTATGTCTGAGAAGCTCAGGTGAAATGTGCAAAAAATCGGCAAGTTATCCCATATTGAAAAAACACAATACCGACGTTACCAACAATGTCCTAAGCACTTTTTTCGTAACGGCGGTAATCTAACATTTTACACAAATTTAGCAGGCTATTTTCTCAGAAACTTTCATCTTATTAGGAAGGTACAACCCCTGATGAACATATGTTAAAAGAATGACGATTAAATCGGTCGGTAAATACAAGAAAATAATTAATTTACCACAACAATCCCCCGCGATGTCCTTCATAATTTGGTAACGTCGGTGTGAAATTACGGTGTTTGAGATCAAACCAGCCCGCTAGCTTCAGTTTTTGGTGTTAAAATGACCTGCTAGTTATTCACGAACGCGCACACATGTTTTTTGATGGTGTGCGACGACCAAAGACGTTTAAATATAATTACTAGACGGAAAGCAGCACGCGCGGAAACCATGCAGACGAATGGGATTAGGCTCCGCCTCTTTTGGATCATTTGAAGACAAAATAAGCACCCGTGGCGGCTTTCTGATTGGATAAGAGCCTCATGAATATGTATTTTATCGATAGTATCGTTTAAGAAACCGGATAATATATTTGACCTCATTGCGTCACTTTAAATATGCAGATTTATGCACGACGCTACTACACTCGCACAAACTGAGAAGAGTTAGTTCATTGAGAATGGGTGAGTAATTGATTGAAATATGAGTAGATTAAGTGAATTTAGTCATCAATTTTGAAAAAGCTGCAATAGTCTTCGTGATGTACGGTAATTTCGTTACATTTGGTGACAGTTTTCAACAGATTTTTGGGGAAAAAACTAGTTAAATATTGCTCTTGAAATTGCACTTTGATTTTCATCGTCATGAAGTAGTTTGACTGCGGTTTGCCGTCATTTCACCCTAGTACTCCAGTTAGGGCCCCGGGGTTCCGGCAGGCCTAGCCCGGGGAATTTCGGTGCTCATTTGCATCAAGATCAAACTTTCTAATCAAGTTTTATTTCAGATCTGATCGTCATCATGAATCTAATTCACCAATCACCGATTTAATTTAAATCTAGATTTAACGTTACACCTTAAAATAATCTACGAAACATGATTTTTTATATAATCCAAGTGGATTAATTCTTGATAAAATCTTTAGTAGATGTGGACTCTGATGGCTTTACTTATCAATATCGGTGCCGTCCGTTCGCTCAGTTGCATCATCGGTACGCGGTGCTTGTCAACTTTATTTAGACCAAAATTATCTGTGACCATTGATAATCAAACAACTCCAAATCCTATTCATTTAGATGTAAACCTGAAACTTATTTATAAAATATATTTAAAAAACATCAACACTAGATCTATAGGATTTGTTTATTTAATATTTAGATTTTGTGTGGGTCCAGCGTCCTTGTCAAGTTGTCATTACTAGAGTCTACTACTATAGACATAGTACTAGATCTAGTCTAGACCTAGTCTAGACCTACTAGATCTAGATCTAGACCCTAGATATCAGTGGCGTACTCGGGATTTTTTCAAGGGGGGGGGGGGGTGAATATTTTTAATTTTATTTTAAAAAAAATCAACACTTAAAAGGGGGGGGGGGTTCCAGAAAAACATACACATAAAAAAAGCTCAAGGAGGGGGGGGGGGGTTAACCTGCGTATGCGCCTGACCCCTATTAGTTTTAGAGATTTCTTCTTCTCCAAATTGTGCAGTTCATGTTGATAAATCTATTTGTGTAAGAGAAGACCCCTAGTCCACAATTATGTTTACTTATGTAGTCCACTTCTTCTTGTCTGTGGTCCATTAAATTGGAATGTTGATTTCCACACCATATTAAAATTAAGGCCAACCATGACATAAAAAAAATAGCTTTCATGCTAGATCTATTTTTATTTTGGAGAAAGGGACGCCTTGATTGTCATATTGATTTTGTTTTCTTTTTGATCCAACAGATTGAAACTGATGAAGAGCTTGAAGGAGTTAACTGACGAGTAGACATTACAACATTTCTTATATTTTCAAGATGAAGCTGAAAGTCCCATGCAGGTAAAATTTTCAGGATATTTAGCACACAAATATTAAACGACCACCTATTAATTCACTAAAAAGGAAATGGAACTAAGTTTATGTTGCAGGTGTATATAGTGGAGGGGGTATTTTATTCTAGTTCTTCCCTTTCTTTGTTTACAAAGGGATTTGTCCTTATTTACAGGAGGTCCTGTGTGTAGAAGAACGATGTCTAATGCACGTTCAAAGCACTACATAATAATAATAATAATAATGAGCATATATGTAGGGTATACACAGGACCCCTCATTACTTTTTTTGTAAGTGGTCCTTTCACTTCTTGAGCAATGAAGATGAAGAAGAACACAACATAAGATTAATGAAAGTCTGTTTATAGGATGTATCATGTATTATGGTTGATATGTTTCTATTATTATCAATTTTTAATTGAAGTACCTACATTGTTTTCTCTTATGTAGGATGATGCTTCTCTACAGTGGAGGATGAAGGCATGCTGATTACAAACCCAGGAGAGGAACAAAGAACATATATTGGCAGAATCACTATATCTAGAGATGCGGGCCTACTACACTTCATACGAGCAAGTGTGCTAATATACAATGTAGGTACCCCCAATAAACTATTGTAGAACACATATCATGCAGAAAGTTATAGATCTGACAAAGATATTTTTCATTGTCCGTTACTTGTAAAAGAATACTGAATATCACAATTGTGATTTAGATTTAAAATAAAATATTTATATAGATGAAATATAAGTCTACATTACGTATGTTTCAATATCATTATTTCCAGTACATTCTCTGGTCCAAGTTGTTTGGTCATTTTATGTCCCATACTTAACCGAGTATTATTCAATTATGAGCACAAGTTCACAATACAAGTACATTGTACACATATTACTTATTTCATACCTTGTCTGATCCAAGCTCCAGCAGGCCTATCATCTTAATGGGATCATCAGAAATAATCTAAGATGTGGTCAGTAACTAGTCTTGTAGGAAAAATAGTTTTGGTTTGCCCACTAGAACTCCAAGTGAATTTCAGTCCTTTGTCATGTTGTCAGAGCAGGTATGAGGGTGTATGTTATTAGTCATTGTTGATTTTCTTATACACTGTATCTTATT
This sequence comes from Strongylocentrotus droebachiensis, assembly GCA_035222895.1. Taxonomy (NCBI): domain Eukaryota; kingdom Metazoa; phylum Echinodermata; class Echinoidea; order Camarodonta; family Strongylocentrotidae; genus Strongylocentrotus; species Strongylocentrotus droebachiensis. Next base: position 5,143 of record JAVYIG010013320.1, read on the forward strand.
TCATTTTTCCATTCAACAGACTTGGGTTATCGTTACAGCCCTTTCTTCTGAAAACTAGGCTACAACTTTATTGATGAATGCAAGAGACATCTACATGGGACTACGTCTTGAAGATGCCACCCTCATATAATGAAAGAGGACAGTAGAGATGGGTTTAAACTTGAATATTTACATGATATTTATTTATTATTTGTATTATATATTTGTAGAATACCACATTCAATAAAGCTAATGAATTTATCATCATGTCAACTTTCAAATGATCAAAGATAACTAATCATCAATGAATAAACATTAACATTTTAACAATGTCAACTACCATCTTATGGGAGGACTGGGCCGAAAGATTCTCCTTGAAATTTGAGTGATAAAGATCTACCAGTCTATATCAAAGATTGAATTAATTAATGATATTTTAATTATAATTATACATGTTGAAATTCATTTACCTCTATGGACTTCTGTATTTTAGAGGATTTGTAGAGTATTACATTATTGCAGTATAATGCTGCTTCAAGTATTGTATGTAAGAAGGTTTGAAAGTCAACCCTCTAAATGCATTAAATATAGAAAGACATAGACAGACTGCCATTTCATCATTGCCTTTCGTATCCAAACTACTAATTTTAATAGAATCATGTTTTGATACTTCTTAACTTAAGAAAACAGGGGGGGGGGTTGCAATCCTCTTCCTGGTGCTGTTTCTACATGGACCATGTACATTATGTAACTGGTTGCAAAAGTGTAAACAATATTATATTTATCATATGTTTATATTAGAAGGATTTAGAAAGTAAAAACGTTTTGAATTATAGCATTTATGTTGCTAGAAGTAATAATATAAGTATAATTGCAGTGTTTATTGTTAAGGGAAAGGGATGGTATCCCAGTGAAATTAACAGTATACCAATGTAAGATTATTTATAAAAAAAAAATATTCTTTAAAATAAAAATTATGCAGGACATGGGCTTCCTAACTAAAACCCTGGTACCACTTCTGGGTTGTTGTTGTTTATTTCTTTGGGGCTGGGGGGGGGGGGGGGGTGGCAGGCAACCCGGCCAATTCAAAATTTCCAGTGTTAAATTCAATTGTCTTTAAAAAAAAGAAATCATTTATGTCAAGATGAAATTAAACAATGTTTCACTTTCCTTTGTATCAAGTTGGAACATTTGAATAAAATGATTAACATACTTTCCGATCTCTCTGGTCTGTACGTTAAAAATGTTCAAAGCTCCTGCAAAGGCTGCAAAAAGGAAAAGTGAAGAGAATCCAAGTGAAATGTGGAGGGTAATGGAGTGAATATAGAATGGTTGATAGCGAGTGCATGCAAATGAGTGATAATAACAAGTACGACTGAAAGTGAGACAGAAAGGAATTGCAACAGGTTGTTCAGTAAAGAGAACACAACTTGCAGACGATATTTTTCGAAAGATGGAGAAAGGGAATTTTTAAGGTCACGATGAGAGTGGATGGGGAAAATCCATCCACTGTGTCACATAATTTGTTTGTCTAAAATAAGGCAACTTAATACATCGGCATATTTAAAATGTATAATCATAGCCAGAGAATGTGTTGAAAATGGATGGTTATTATCATTTTTTAGTCAATAAAGAGATTTTCAGAAAAATCTAATGCTGGAATATTAATAAGTATAGGTGTAATGATGTAATTAGTTGGCGTAAATATTCATAAATGAATGATACATGCCATTAAAACTCGATCAAACAACACAACAACGAGTGGAACTTTAAGGTCCACTTCCCAGATGCATCCTGGGTACACCAGCTGTTTTACTGGTGATCGATAATACACGTTCGAGCGCGTATTTCAGCTAACGGTGATCGCATCAGAATAATCCATGCTGATTCGCTGAATCACTTGCGTTGCTAGCGCGCAGCGTGATGAATAAATTACCCATAATTCCGTACAGTAGATTATTTGACCTCTCTAATTACGTTGATACGCGTATTGTCTTTTACCATGTAGTGAACATCATTCCAGTACACTTTTCGCGGGGAGCATCCTACAGAATGCATAATTCATAAGGCTCATGAATTATGCAAGGGGGCTTATTTTAGCTTCTAATGGATCCGGACAAAATGGCGGAGCTTGGGGGGCCTGGCGACGACCTACCCCTGAGCTGCAACCACAAACGTGACAATGTCCATATAACGTCGGGCAGCCATTTTCGCCCGTCAGCGCCCAAATTGGTACGTAATATGTATTTTAAGTTATTTTTATAGCCCGAATTATTATCATAGACAATGAAATTCCATTTTGTTTAAATGTAATTCCGTTTTAAATTGTGTTATTTATAGCTTAAAACGGTTTTAAAACCATCACGTGTGAGTGAATATTTTACTGTTGTCCCACATACTGATATATGTGTTATAACGAAACATGCAAAATCGTTGCCGGACTTTTCCCCTTAAAAAGCTAATTTCTTAGACAGAAATTGAATTTTGTTATAAGAATCCCGTAAATAAAGATATAACTGATGTTCCTATACCTCAGAATTTTTCTCACAACTGTTAAATTAATTAATATTAATTATATGATGCCATTAATTGTCGTTGAAAAATGATGGCTAAGCCTAAGGAAAAACACAAGTTATTTAAAATTGTTAGGAAGTTCAATCTAAGGCCCGACATATCCAACTTTTGGGCAAAAAAGGGGGTTGGAGTTGAGATAGAGAAAAATGGAGAGAGCTAAAGGGGAGAGGGCATGCGACCCCTCCCCCGATTCAATTAGAATTGGATACATATTAAAAAAAAAAAAATTATTTTTTGTTTTAAATAATTTTTTTTAAATATTTTTTTTAAAAATAAAATCATTATTGATGTTTGCCATGTGGCTCCCACTCCCCCCTCCTACAAAGGTTAAAGGGAGGTTAAAGGGTTTTCACCACCTACCCTCCCCTCCAAAAAAATAAGATATAAAACAATAATGATAAATAACAACAAACAAAAAAAATTAAGAAATTAATAATTTAACACAAATATTGAACTTAAAAGAATAATAAATAATAATAAATGAAAACCAAATACCTACTTCTATTTGGGCATGCAAAACTAGCCAACGTGAGGATGATGCCTCCCTATCCATCTTGCAATCCTCTGTGTAGTTGTTCCATCCTTAATTCTTACAATGTTACAATGTACAAGTACTCATAATTATCAACCAGAACACACATTTTGAAATGAAAAGTCACAGAAGCAATTTACAGTTTTGTTTTATTTTTATCTCATTTAATATTGTTTACTCATTTGTTTTTATTTATTTCTTTTCATGCATATTTATTAGATTGCTGCCTGAGGATTCAGCTCCGGCAGAGAGATCGATCAAGAGAGCAGGCAAAATGACAAGTCATCAAAATATTCCTGGAAACGAAGATCTTTCCAATCTAATCACTATTTTGAAGAAGTATAAAGTTAATCATTAATATCAACCAATACACCTATTGTATGAATATTTTGTTTTTTTATTTACTGGTCAATGGATGAAAGATATTTCAGATGACATTTGATATAGTCTGTCATGTTTAAATGAGTATAAGAGGTCAGTAACTCTAATATCATACGGATGTTACACGGACATGATGTCCATGTAACATTGGTATTTCGAGGTGTTGAGGTGAATATAGACCATAAATCTTGCAGCTTTCCTTTCATTTGTGTTATCATCTCATTTAATATGTTTCATGCATCAATTAATTGGCACATTTCTTAGAATGCAGCCAAGATTTTCTATGCAAGAGAAAAGATAACCCTTTAGAAGAAAAACATGATCTGAAAATTGCTAGTTCCTCATTTGTTTCATGTTTATAAGTTGATATAATGTTGCTGTGTTCAAGTTTTGAGTATTCTAAACTATTGCTCCCATCATCTTAATGTTTTCCACACCAAAAAAAAGTGGAGTACAGACTGTAACAAAGTTTCAGGTCAGAAAATAAATGAGCAAGTAAAAAAAGATGTCCTTGTAACGTTGGTATTTTGTTGTGTCTGTTTTTTCATTTTAAATGTAAGTGTGCAAAGGAATACACACAATTCCAATGGAATCTATTGTAGGATTGGTGTTAGAAACAGGATATAACAATAAAAAAATTCTTCACCAACTCTGAATTTTGAACCTTCATGTCACAATTTATGACCCAACCCGATGGAATGACCCAGCTAGTTGCCATTTTTTTGTGGATTTATCACAACTTCAAAATGTCATAACTTTCTTGTTTTTCATCAGATTTTTTGCTCAAACTCTCTCTGATCTGTTTCTCTCATATTTCTGCTTCTTTTGAAACTAACTTAATATCAGGGTGGACTTCCCCTTTAAAGGAATCAGTCAAACTTTCAAATGGGTGTTGAAAAATGACTCCAAATAGTGACGTGAAGGAAGAAGTGGTGACGATTGTATGTAATTCCTAAGGAGTTACCCCTTTTGCTTTGATGATAGTTATTATATTCATTATTTCTATTGCAGCATGAATAAAATTCATATTATTCTTAGCTTCTTAGCTACAAGTAGAATTAAACAATGTCCATTTTGATGTATCTTATTTTTAAATCACCATACCTTATTGAACCTTTTTTTTCCATTCTCACTTTTCCCAGCCAAATTAGGTAACATTTGCAATTTACAAATTTAACTATTTATCCATGACTCATGGGAGAAACTAACAATCACTAACTGTAGTACTGTACTATGATATTTGGTTCTCGTAAACTGTGTCGCAAGGCAGAAATATCAACTATCTGCTTCATCACAAAACAGGCTCATGGAAACAAGCGTGCAAAAGACACATCTCAATGACCTAGTTCTTCCAAAGAAAATAGATTCTTGTAAATTGTTATTATTACTAAATTAAGTATTTGGCGTCACCTGTGCCTGGGAGGCAAAAGCGAACTGGATCACTGTAAAGAGGTTGATTTGGAAGCAATACTGAATCACGTTTACCGGTAATCATATGCTTTGAAATCATAATGCATCATCAAAATTCCTCTTCACGTGGATCCACCAAAGTGCACGCACACTCCAATTCAGTGTACATAATGTACATGTATAACCAACTGATGAAATCATTTTAAGATCAACTTAAAGATGAAGTTGAGTTCTGGTCATGCGATTGCATTGTGAAAGAAACGGTGTGGAACCGACCAGAAAAGGTTGATCATTTAGCATATAAGAATTTGTGTGTATTGCAAGGTTCTGGAATCATCAAAATGATAAGAAATTTGGCCAAGTCTTGGTAAAGTTACAAACACTTGCACAGAAAGATGTATATGGGACTACACGAACACGTGGCGTAAAAAGCCGGCCCCCCCCGATTTTTACGTTGTTACATGCATATTTAGAATATGAAGGCATTTGAAGAGCCATGCTTGTCAGGGAACATGTCTTAACTGATGTTCTTCCACACTTGCATAATAAGAATGAGTAATGCTCACAAATTATTTTTCACCTCTTCCCAGAACTCAACCTTCTCTTTAAACTCAATTTGACGAGTGATATTTTGAGAAATAAAATTCATCCCCATTGTCCTCTTACCCCATTAAGGCAATATGGCCGCGGGCAATGTTTCCATTTTCATTACGATGAGGGAATTGATGCGCTCGTTCCACGACATGAATTCCAATGAGAACAAATTACATACAACCTGTTCTCCACAAAAGAGCCTAAAAATGCTGAAACGAACAAATTCCTCTAAACTGATGGAATTTTCTTCATCTATGATATCTAGAACTTTATCTTTAGTAGGATTAGTCATTTCTAGGGCTTGTGATTACTGTCTTTTCCAATTTTCAATTTAAATTTGTAAGGTTTTGGACGAGAAAGCAAGGTCATCCCTTCCAAGTACACTGCACTTGTGTGGGTTTTGGCAGGGATTTGAAGGTGCATTTAACCCTCTCTCTTTATAGAAACTGACAAATGAACTTTTGGTGCCAAGCTTTAACATCGAGAAGCCTCAATTCTTTTCTTTATCTCATCATGATTCAATTGTAAATTATTTAATCTTTGCCTTTGTATTAAGTGTTGTCAAATGGGGCTGTTTAATGTGTCTCTTTTCTCCCTACATTTCCCTCTACCTGTTCAACACTTACTTCATACATACAGTGTATGTAAGAGAAAGAGAGAAAGAGAAAGACATACATGTAAAGAGATATATGGAAATGGGGATTTAACGAATGAAATCAGTTGGAGCCAAAGGCATTGCTAGATTATTATATGTATGAATAGAGAGGCAGGGCATGTGACTAAATTTAACAAAGATTTAGAAGATGCTAACTTTTCAGACAGAAAATATGGGTTTGGGGGGGGGGGGGGGGAGGGGTAGCCCCTAACAACCCACTCTAGCAAAGCCCCAGAGCGGAAATCTTCTGATAAAGAGATTTAGTGTCACGTTACCTCTGCAGCACGACCTTGGATCCTGTCCGAGTGTTCTGGATATTTCCTCTTTAAATATTCCATGACTAGCGGGTTCTCTTTCACTTTGTTCGGAGAACGATTCTGTAAATTGAGGTGGAAAAAAATTGACTGTAAGTGTCCCAACCAGTCAATTTTAATTCTTTTCACTTTTAAAGCCACTTCCTTCTTATTTTCTAATGGTAGAAATAGTGATCAAACTGGAAAAGAACCTTGTAAAATGTTAATATCTTCACTAAACTTTACATGCAGGTCTACCGTATTTAGATTTTTGGAAGAAGTAAGAGAAAGTTTACACTACACAAAAGAAAATTTAATTCTAAATTGAACTTTTGAATTATAAGGTAAATTTTCCAACACAACCAGTACTTAAAAACAATTTGTGAGAAATAGTGAATATTGACTTATATTCAATTAAGCAATTTTGATAAAAATAATTCTAAACATATCTCATGTTTAGCACTTCATGACCAAAGGAAATATCAATGCTATTTTCACAGACATTTCACTTACATGTTGCAGTAACATCAGATTCTCAAAGTCTTAAACTTAAACTTATTTAAACTCTCATATGTAAACTTCAAACTTTGAACTTACATGTTGTAGTAACGCAAGATTCTCTAAGTCTTCTGCATTCTCCACTCCTACAAGCGTATGTCTCTTGTTGAAGTTATCTCTCCGGTTCTCTCTTCTTCTCACAGCACCACTAGCGAGGCTGTCTGAATCTCCCGAGAGAGACGATTGGCTGTTATACTCCTGACTCACGCGTAACCCACCTCCCTTCTTTCCTGTAAACGGGAAGAGAAGAAAATAAATTTTAATTTAAAAAATCATTCTTGGTATCAACTGAACTCGTCAATTATTATATGAAAGTGCATTATACTTATGTAGAATGACAAGCAACTTCATTTTGTAACAGAGTCCTCAATATATATTCATGTATTTTTGAAATTTTACATGAAAGATTTTATATCCATATACCGTTGGCCCTCTTTCCTCACAATTTTAAGTCAAGAGTTTGTAACAAACACTCAATTTGAGGGATGCCATCTAATTCTACAATGACATACATTTGCTCAGTGTTCCTTATAAACTTTACTATCAAGTAAATGATTTTGGAAACATTGATTGCAGTTGATTGTGATTCCTTTGTAGTTTATGACATGAATAGGCACATTAATACCTAATGTGACAAATCAAATCAGTTTCACCAAGGATATATTCATTACCGTACCTTTATATACATGTAGATAAGATCTCTTGTTTAGAGACAGAAGGACATTAATTCATATACTTCAACACAGAGTTAACACCCTTCTGGCTCTGAATGGACAAGATGTTCCTACATACAGAACATTAAGCTCGTTACGTATGTTGCGGTACATACATTCGACAGAAAATACAGTAAATGTCACAGCCCTGGCTTTAACAGCCTCAATTTGCACAAGGATGCTGTACATTCTGCACAGGACGTTGCTCGCAGATGACCCACATACTCGAATGGAGGGCATTTTCACAGCTTTCCTCTCTGCAAAGGAAGAACGGTGGGAAAGTTTCTGCCCGCTTGATGACAGTTCTATTCACTAAGAGCGGTGCTGGCTCGGTGGAAAGGTAATACTACCATAACAAAGCATTCTGACTTGGCTTTCTTCATATTCTCCCCACCCTGGTTGTACATTGTAAGAGAGGTTGGGTCGGGATGGGGGAGGGCGGGGAATAAGCACACAATTTTTTCCCTCTTTACAATCGCTTAGGCCTGAAGTACAAGCAATTTTTATCTTTAATACATGTAACCCATGGGCCATGGTTTAACCTCTATAAGCATAGTATAAGCATGGACCTGGAATAAGTGAGTCTTTACGTCCAATGTGTGGATGCTAATTTTCGTATTCTTTCTGTTTTGGTTATAAGATGGTGGTAGGGAGGATGGTGATAGGGAGGGAAGTGTGTAGGCCCACACAATAACAAAAATACACCAAAGCAGAGAGCAATATACCAACGGAAAGGTGCAAAAGAGTTCTGGCAACAACTACCAAAAAAAAGGGGAGGGGGGGGGGGGGTAAAAAAAGACCTACCGGTATACTAAAATAATAATACAATACATATGGATGAAAGTGGGGGTGGGGGTCTCACTTTTAGGACAACAAATTCATAAACATTTGCCATGCATAAAATAGCAGGGGCTAAAAGGAATTTTTATTTAAAAACAGGCCCAAACCCCATAACAATAACTGCAATAGGGTCTGATATACCACTACTCAATATTCTTGTAAGTTTAAAATAGAGTCTGTGTTCCAGCAACTGATACAAACAGGCAACAAGTACTGGCTCAAGACATAAATAACATTTTGTTTGATTGTCCAAATAGAGTCTGATTGTCTATGTGCTTGTAGACTACTTGGGAGGAAGGGAGGGGCGGGGTGGAAATGCACGAGACGTGATGGCATTTCAATTCTCTGCCTTGAAAATCAGATTGGGGATGCAGGCAAAAAGAGCCGTCCTTGACTTTGAGTACCTATTGTAATGATTGAACTTTGAAATGCACTTGAAAGCATTTTAACCATGGGGATATTTCACCATAATTTCGAAGTTTGATCAGGATATTGTTGTCTTGATCAAAGTGCCAACATGTACATTATACACATGGAGCTAGAAAATATACATTAGATCGTGTTTGTATGATTAAACCTACTGGGTATTATATAGAGATATAATTGAGGTATAGTTTGTAAACCTATTGCTAATAAAATCTTTATAGAGTTGCAAACTGATGTATAATTGATAATATAAATAAAAAGTTCCATATAAAATATAGAATATATCCTACATACATGTATATCTACACGAATTCAATATAAATGTAATAACAATCATCATTTTGTTTTACCACTTGAGGGAAATCCTTATAAATCTGCATCAACGCTAGTCTTATTTAAGGGCCCTGCAATTATCATTACCCCAGCAATTACACCTGGGTGGAGAGTGGCAAATGTGGATGAATGCTCTGCCAAAGGACGTTAGTGCCAGGCTGGGATTCGAACCCACAAGCCACAACCCTTGGATTGTGAGTCAAGTGAGAGAACCACTATACCATGACACCATACCATACCTTCGCAAATTAACCATTTAAATTTTGCATTTATTGAAATTGAATGAATGAAGAATGCATTGAATCTACATGTAGTATACAAATTACACAGGTCTACACTGTCTGTATGTAAAGTGTAACAACATGACCAGTATTCATATTAGATCGTTGAAATGGGTAGGAAGTGAGTTTAGCTTATATTTGAACAACTGGTAAATTGACCCTGCTATACAAATTTGAGAGGGAGGCAAAGAGTGCAATGTGGCTCAGTGTGTTCAAACATGATTGAGTATACATATTATGTACTTACTAATTAAAGTGAGGTGTAAGGAAAGAGAAAGGGGGAAGGGAAGGGGGAAGGGAGAGGGGAAGGAAGAGAGGGATAGAGAGAGAGAGAGGGGGGGGGGGGGGGAGGTAAAGGAGAAAGACAAGGAGAGATAAAGAAGATTTAGAGAGAAAAGAAAGATACAGATAGACTTGACAGATAGAGAGTGAGTACTAAGAGATGTAAAGGGATTGAGAAATGTAAAACATGAAATATTTAGAGGAATAATTGACAGCAAGCCAATGAAGAAAAAAACGAACAGAAATTGAGAAAATGACACAAAACTGAGAAACAGAGAGCAAAATTTGATACAGATAATTCAACTAATTAACCATTATCAGGAATCATTTACTTGTATGTACTTGTACATATACACTATACCATATGCTACAATTGATAATACTGAAAGAAGAGCAGACAGTGACGTCAGGATATGACTATTATTGCAAATATGTGCGCCAAATTAGCAAATCATAAGTATCTTTCAGAATCCAGAGCATAATAAAGATCGAATGTCTAGCTGAAGAGCAACTTTACCCACAGAGGAGCTTTGGTTGATAAAAAGCTTTTACAGTGTACATGTATGTTAAAAATCAGCTGTCTTCAAGTGTACATTCATGCATGTCATTTGTTCATATCGCTCGTTTGTTTTTTGGATTTGTTGAAGTCTAGTGGGTTTGATGACAAATGTTCATATTCTCAAATTTGGAATAAACTGAAAAGATGTCTTCATTTCTGAAGCAAATGCCCAAACAACATTAAAGGCCTGTATAAAAAAGAGGAAAAAATAGGTCCTAGGCCATATTGTGAATAACTTTGATCAAGTCATTTGAATGAACAAGTAGACTATACAGTATACACCAAGTGACAACAACATTCTTCTTGGAATAATGATAATGAGACAATACACAATGTACCTTGCAATAGGCCTATACCTAGAATTGTTTACCAAGATCCCGAAGGACATAATTGACTCTCAAAAGAAAAGCAGACAATCGTTCACAAATAATAACAATAATGTGGAGTAAACAAGACATTCTTGTGCTTTCTTAATGTTAACCCAGGTATAGCCTCATTAGTATTGTTGACAAAGTTACTGAGGGCCCTGCAATCATCATTAACAAGGCTCTGTCTGGGGCAGACTAGAACTGAAAATCAGTTTGGGAAATTTATTGCCACCAGCCCATGCAACCTTAGGGTACAGATCAACCAGCCATCAGATCACAAATCGACTCCCTCTCAAACCAAAATCGAGCAGCCCAAGGGAAAGCCCCCCCCCCCTGCAAACTCCCCGTGACCAGTGCGTCTGCCCAGGCTCTTACCAAGCTACATAAAGGTGCTTAAACAGTCCAGGAAGGTCTTCCTACCAAGTACCATTTTGCTTAACCTGGGTAGAGAGTGGCAAATGTAGATTAATGTTTTACCACAGAACATTAATACCATGGCGGGGACATGAACCTTGTACCTTCAGCTTCATAATCCAATGACGTCTCCACTAGACCACAACACCTTCACATAGCCACTGAATGCCCTCCATGAGTAGCGTAAAAAACTCCAACACAAAAAACCTACAAATACGTTTGAACAGAATTGTCCATGATCAAGGACTAAGTGTCATCGTGGACTTGTGAATTTGTAAATTGTATAGGAGCAAATAGTCCGTTCACCCCTCTCCTCGTAACACAGGAGACTTCCTCCTTCCAGCGAAGGTGCTAAAAGGGATCTACATGTAGACGATTCTCCTTTGTTCCTCTTTTGCCTCCAAATTCAACTTTTCATGGCCCTTTCTGTGGCAAACATGTAAATAAATGCAGCTATGAGGCTCTATTTTTATGCTAGAGTACTTGCAAAACAACATAAAGACCTTGTAGATGATGAAAGAGTTTCATCAGGATGGTTGCGATAATGGTTTGAAAATTTTGGTTTGAACATCCAAAAGGAAAAATTACCTGTAACAGATTCAGTGTCTGGATTTGCCTACTGGATATAACATCCTCTGATATTCAGAAGGGCTTAAACTTGAATACATTTACATGTACATGGATAACACAGAGCTAATGCCCTTCTAGCTTTCAACTGAGATACATGTACATGTAGGTGGCGAAGGAGAAGTAAACACAAATTTTGATACTCCACCAAAACATATAAAATTGTCTGTTGAGAAACAGAAGGGTATTGCCGCTACAAAAAAGTATGTGAGTTCTGGCTTTCAGCAGAGAAAATATTCATGATTATGAATCACTCTCAATTTACCAATATAACCATAAAGGTTAATTTTTAATGGCAAGGCAGTGCATATATTTTGATCTGTTGTACTTTGTACTATTTACTTATACAGTGCGTCCCAGAAAAAACGAAACCGAGAAGTATCGATGTTTTATCATAACTTAATCACAACCATAATTAATGAATGATACATATTTGGAAAGCTTAGAGTCTCCTCTTTCAGTTGATGCTACTCACGTGATGCATATTTCACGCATGAGTGATTAAAAGCAATTTGAAGGAAGGAAACCAAAAAGTAATTTGGCGGGCGGTATCTGAATTTCAAAGAAAAATTCATATCTTTAGAAAGTTCATTTTCTGCTCTTTCATATGATACCTCAATCAAGAAAAATGAGCCAGGAATAACAAAGTTATGTTTGTTTAGAGTAGCCCTTACATTTTCATAATTTTAACAAACGAATTCGTTTTCACTGGGTGCCTGCCGTAGCAAAAAGCAGATTTGACAAAAGACTTAACTCCGTTTCGTTGACAATCAGCCATGCATGAAGACTCTCGTCTACGGCTGATTGTCAACGAAACGGAGTTGTGTCTTTTGTTAATTTCGTTTATTGATACGGCAGGCAGCCAGTGAAAACGAACTTGTTTAATAAAATTATAGAAATGCAAGCACTACTTTAAACAAACAGAACTTTGTCATTCCTCGCTCATTTTTCCTGATTGAGGTGTCATATGAAAGGGCAGAAACTCAACTTTTTAGAAATGTAAATTTTTCTTCGAAATTCAGATACCGCCCGCCAAATGTCTTTTTGGTTTCCTTCCTTCAAATTGCTTTTAATCACTTATGCGTAAAATATGCATTTTCTGAGTAGCATCACATGAAAGAGGAGACTCTAAGCTTTCCAAATATGTATCATTCATTAATTATAGTTGTGATTAAGTTATGATAGAACATCGATACTTCTCGGTTTCGTTTTTTCTGGGACGCACTGTACATTAATGACCTACTTTACTCTCTGAGTCAGTCTTCCTGACATTGTGTAAGAAAGAGATAATGTGCAGGTATTGATTGCAAAAGGTATGTCTGATGTTTACTAATGTAATCAGCAAAAATCTACATGATACATCGTTTATGAGTCATGAATAGTTCATGCATGAGGTCAGTGTTTTATAATATTTATTGATTCAGTCGAGATAAACACATAACATGGGCTAGGGGTTGAATATAATATCACCTGTATAGAGCCAGAAGGGTGTTACTACACATATATACTTACATGAAAATTGTAGATACAGAGTTAACACCTTCCGATTCTCAACAGACAATATTCAATGTGCACTAATGATGGCGACTCTACTCACTTTTTAAATCCATATTTCATTTATAATGAAAAAAAGAAAGGGATGTGCATCATTCCCACTCGAAGAACTATGATACAGATCTGTTTTCAATTTTGTTTTCCTATTGTCGCTGTATTTTGAACATATTCATCCAATCTTATGGTATTAGATAGATCAGCCATTTTTTGTAATGTAACCAAATTCATGCATCCATGCCTTTGTGATCGAGGGCGCCTCCGATATGAATTATTTCTTTCACCTGTTATGAACACATATATCTAGTCAGAATTCAAATTGCATATATTAGTTGTTGCTAGGTCGGACAAACATTATAATTATGGCTTGACCTACATGTACCTGACAACACATAATTTATACAATTTGCATTCTGACTACCGTATTGAAATACAATTATTCGTAACAGGTGAATGAAATAATATATATCGAGGCACTAAAGGTAAAAAATTGGTCACATTATGAAAATAGCCATTAAAAATGCTAAAAGAATTTGTGGCAAGAGGGGCAAGTTAAGTTCAAGAGGGGCAAGTTAAGTTCAAAAGACCAAAGAACTCCCCTGCTGATCGATGCACAATGATCCATCTGTTTGTGGCATTCAAGTACTTAATTCTTGTGAGGTTTGGATCAGTTTGTCATAAGGGGTATTTACAACAAGTACTTTGTCATAAGAGAGTTGTAGGTTTGTGGTAACAGCATGGCTGTAGAGGATCATGACCACAGTTTGCATAGTTTTGATGACTGATCATCAGGTAAAACGAAACGTCCACCCAACCTACCCCACCCCCTTGACACAGAATATACAAGCCATTCTGAGCAACAATTGTTTGACGATGTGATTATTTGTGATATGTTATCTTATATTCTTGTGAGAACAGCAAATATTAAAAACAATACAATACACTCTGTATGCAATATGCAACAACACTGAAGCTATACGGTGCATTGCGTAATTTTATATTTCTTGTATAAATATTCATGTAACAAGCTATAATGATTGATAATCTATATAATGCCAGACTGGATAACAAAATGTTTAATACAAAGAGTTTTGGGCATCATTATGCTTGAGAATTCAATCTACCTGTAGAATCAGAGTCAAATCTTTCAACAGGTTATAGTGTAAAACAATGCTAAAAGAGACATATTTTCACAATATCGTGCAAAACCTAACAACTAACCTCTGATTCTCCTTTGCCTCCAAGAAACAATCAACTTCCAAAACCAAGATCTTTCTTCGTTTTCCATTTCAAAGATTCAATATGAAGTATTATTAACAATATCTCAACTTATTCAGAAATCAAGGATTTTCATCCACCATAACATCCACTCCTTGCTGTTCTATCAGTGTTAAATGATGTAGAGATACGCCACAGCATTCTCCATAAACTAATTATGTTCACATTTCCAAAGTCCGATGTGATGCAAAAATTCAGCGCATTGCCAATTTGATTTGGCATCGACAACAATGATTTTGTCCCCACAAGAGAATACGTGAACAATTGGATGTTGATCAATACCCTAGGAGACATAAATTATGAAATCTACTCTGAAAAACCTGCTAGAAGGCCGTCAACTCCACACTTTCAGATATTTCAAGGAGAATTTGTGCGATACTGCGAATCGTTGTGATACAAACAAAGCTGCAATATGGACATAATCCACCCTGCGAGGAGATAGGAATCACAGATGCCCCGATTGCGGATTAGTTCCACTTCTATTTTCCATATTAACATTTCAGCATCCTCGCTATACACAACTCACGATGTTGAATATGCTAAACACTTGTTTGCAGGCAACCGTTTCAAACACCATATTCAAGTTTAGCCATTTTTATTCTCCTTATGAATAGCTTTAAGTTTCGACGCATCTTCTGAACAAGTTTCCCTGCAGGTTCATGGTGACTTAATCAAACATTCCCTTGCGTTTCTCCTGTCACAACTCTTCTCATCCTTGTTTTGAGTCTCAAGGCAGACTGAAATGTCGCAAGGTGCAGCAAAATCGAGAACCTCGGACAGAAATGCCTCCCCAATTGAACCTAAATTCCTTCCCTAACAGGCTAATCGGCTGGACAAATGCTGCCAACAAATGCTAATGCTTATTTTTTTTCATCAGTCGCCCAGCTCCCACACAACTACTGCTTTTCTGCAGATTTAGCTTTTGCGTACATGTACTTATACTTTCCTTCAAGAAGTACAAAGGTTGCTTGCAATAATACTCGACTATTCCTGGGCACAAAAAAGAAGGGTGAGGGAAGGAAAAAGAGGATGACAACTGGACTTAGAACACTCCTCTATTACAAATAAAGAGAAGGTCAAAAAAAGAAAGGATAAGAAATGGTTGAATAAAGAGGGAAAAGAGATCGGGAAAAGATTTACCTTTCTAGATAATGAGATTAAAAACAGTCTCTTGGAGTGTTGGAAAAAGGGAAGGAAGGATTTGCTGCTCACAAAAGTTCCCATCCAGACAGCTTAGTTTCACACTTTTGCAGATTTTTTTTTTACTTCACTTGCTCAGGATTAAAATATTTTATCCTGAACAAGTGAGAAGAAAAGATCTGTAAAAGTTTGAAACTAAGCTGTCGTATCTGGGCATAAACCACTGTATGTTATGAGCCCACTTGCTTTATCACCAGGGCTAAGCAATGCAAAGAAAAGCATTTAGCAATGCAAAGAAAAGCATTTAGCAAACAAATAAAAAACTAGCAAACACACAGACAAAAATTGATAATCTCCAAATTCTACTGAGAAATAAAACTAACTGCTGGTAGGAAAAAAAACGGGGGAACAGGTAGGGTAGCTAGTGTGTGAACATTTCACCAGACTGTTCCCCTTTCTTGAGTAATTGCTTGAAATTGCATCACGTAGTCACCTATCATTCTATTAAGACATGTATGAGTGAATTAGGGTAACCACTCACCCCTCCTGTTACAAATTTAAGGCTTCACATTTTAATCTTCTTACACAGGATTGGCAAATAATCTGGATTAAATGACAATAGGTAATAGGGATAAGTAGATGGGTAAGACTTGATGACTTTAAGAAGCTGAGTACCTTAACCCCAGATGCCCTGTTTCCCAAAATAGACATACATTTGAGAAATGAGGAACAAAAATGTGTTTAAGAGCGGCATTTTATCTACATTTCTTCTCTACATCCAGGTGTGCCTTGTAGAATGTGAAAGTAATTGTAGTTTACTCTGTAGTGTGAGCATCTGTAAAATGGCATCTGGCTGGAATGCTCCCCAGGGAGTGGAGAATGTGCATACAATACATGTACACTGTGTGCGGGCAAGCCTGAATCTGGTGACTAGGGTTATAATACAAGTACATTTGTATATCATTAAATTGATATTAATAATAATTTCCTGCAATTAGATGAGGATCAGTGATGAGCTAGAATATGTACAGTAAAAGTCTGCAGTTCGGAAGAACAAGGCTTTCAAGTTTCAATCCATATTCTAATATAGCAGCATCAAACAGGTAGGCCATTATGAAGAGAACATTCCTCCAAATTAATGTGCTAAAACAGGGAGTCAACAATGAAATAGATGCAAACAACCCCATGTAGGCCTGTCTAGATGCTGAACAGGCTTTGACAAGTAGCAGAAAATAAGCAGAAGATATGAAAATATGCAGGAGGACAGCTGGAGAGCGATCAACGTTCTGGAGAATTAACTTAGAACAATACTCAATTTCGATTGTTGCTCCTCTAGCCTCCACAATCCCTGTTAGTAGTTCAGGGCCAATATGCATATTCTTTTAAATTAATCTTCCGCAACAAGAGTAGTTCCTAGTCACAAAATATAAATAAAACCAATTAAAGAAATGACACTGAGTTTGGTATACATCATCTTGCTCATCAAATTAAAATACAGGAGTGGAGACCAATTTATTTCTGGGAAATTAATTTGAAATAATGCCAATCATTTTGTTATTGTTGGATATGGCAATCAACAAAGGCCAACAAAATTCCTCTTAATTAATGTACTGCAGCAAGGATATGGATGGTATTTCAAAATTAATATCGGTACAAAGAAAACAATGGAGGAAAATAATGCATGGACTACAGTATATAATGCATTTTTACCACAGAAAGAATGAAACAGACAGAGACAGAGAGTGATTTAGCTTTGGAAATGTTAATTAATTGCCACCAAGGAATCTAACCATTTCTCTAGAAAATAATGAATTATGTCTTATAAATTTCGCCTTGAGTTTCAGGTCATATCACATATAAATAATTGAGAGACTACAAATCATCTGTTGAAAGCCAAGAGAACATTCAAGCATAATTTACATAGTCTCTCTGCACACAACATGTGTTGCTGATTTGCCTACTGAGCAGGATACAGAATTCAACAAAATGCTGATAAAATGGGCATGAGCAGAATTATTTTACAGGTATATGATAATGAGGTGCATTATAGAATATATTGGCAAGCAACAAGCCGGCTGCTCTATAAATAGTAAAGAACGCACTTCAGTAGGTTCATGAACAAAACGGGAAAGACGGAGGAGTCTATCGTATGCAATCTCCCTCGAGAAATGGATGATAATGGTGGGATAAGTATGGGCATATTGCAGTGCGAGCTAATTCCATCTTGCCAAGATGAATTATAGCTCGTCAAGAAATAACCCTGAAATTAGGATCGTAAAAATTCACTAGCATTTTAGACTCTTGGTCACAAGTTGGTTAATGAATTCAAACAAATGTGGAGTCTACAGTGTGTTGTGCACTGTGTATGCGTACAATGCATCATACATGTAAAATATACTAAAATTTGCTGAAAATGTTGAGCACATGCTGAATACTGAACGTGCATAGAATAGAATACTCCCCAACATATACAATACAGAATGTGAAAAACTACCATGAACTAAAATATAGTATTGAATCAAATGAATGTGTCTTGCACATCGATACCATACGGATGAATAAGAACAGACGGGCAAAGTGAAGATTTATTAGGGAAGAAGGAGAGGAGAGAAAGGGAGGGAAAGAGAAATAGAGTAAGAAATAGGCGAAAAGAAAGAGAGAGAGAGAGAGAGAGAGAGAGAAAGAAAGAGGAAGAGAAAGGAAGAGAAAGAATGAGAGAAAGAGAAAGAGACAGACAGATTGAGAGAGAGAAAGAGAGAGAAAGAGAGAGAGAAAGAAAGAGAAAGAGAGAAAGAGAGAGAAAGATAGAAAGAGTGAGAGAGAGAGAGAGAGAGAGAGAGACGGACAGAAACCTGAGAGCAAAGGTAAGAGGGGAGGGAGGTAGGAGGATGGATTTCAACGTGGAGGGGATTATACTTTATGAGATGCGGTCATTCACAGAGACATTAAAGCCCCCTCGCTTGTTTCGGACTGGGGCCCAAGAAGTACCATGCATCATCCATACACATCCATTGCAAGGGGGCATTGACATAATATGAAGCCATGAGTGAGTCAGATCAGCGAAGCAGGTGCGTTCATACACCCTGGTGTTTACCCTCCCTAGTCTGCAGGCACCAACCCCTGTCAGTCACGTTTCACAGAGTGTCTGAACTGCGAGCCTACACAGACACCCACAGTCTACTCTACATCATAGGCTCTGTACTCTAGCTGCTCCCGACACAGTCAGAGACAAACAGGGCTAGGCTCGACTCAAGGCTTGATGGAATTTTGATTAAATGTTAAATTAGAGTCTGATTCTGCAGACTATATCCTCCCCTAGTGCTCTAATATTATCCACACACTCCCATTGATGCATTGACTCATTCTTGTGCACAGTTAATGGGGTTCCCTGACACAAAGGGTGTTAAGATAATGGTGTTTGGGAGGGTAAAGTCATACAAAAGATGTGATTCCCAAGCACATAGAGTGTTAAGAGTAAATGGAGATGGGGAATGGGCTCCTAAAGAAATTTGCTCCCTAAACATACAGAGGCGCAAGAAATAGAGAGGGGGGGGGGGGGGGAAGTGATTGCAAACATGCATGAGAGATGTTAACATTCTTAGAGATTATTAATGTGTTTGTAAAGAAACTTATTCCCAGAATACACAGTCATTAAATGGAGAGAGAGGGAGAGAGATTTTCAAAAAAGAGAGAGAAAGATAGAGAGATAGAGAAACAGAGAGAGAAAGAGAAAGGAAGAGAGAGAAAGAGAGAGAGAGAGAGAGAGAAGGAAAAAATGGGGGGGGGGGGGGGGATTGCACAGACTCGGTTTAATTAGCAGTGCTAATGTATCTGTTAAGAAATTTCATACAAACAGGTGAGAGATGGATGGAGAAAAATAGAGAGAAAGAGAGTGAGAAAATGAGCTATAGACAGAGGGTAGAGGGGAGTAAAGGGGAGAGGGGGAATGAGAGGGGGAATGAGAGGGGGAATGAGAGGGGGAATGAGAGGGGGAAGGGGAGGGGGAAGGGGGGGGGGGGAGGAGAGGGGGAAGGAGAGGGGGAAGGAGAGGGGGAAGGGGAGGGGGAAGGGGGGGGGAAGGGGGGGGGGGAAGGGGAGGGGGAAGGAGAGGGGGAATGAGAGAGGGAAGGGGAGGGGTCTGGATGTACATGAACTCAAGAGGATATGACTCCCTACTACATGAACATTAGAATGATGATGGAAGAATGTAGCGCTCAAGTGAAGAATGGTATCATATTTCTTTCTTAGCTGTAGGGAGAAGCCTTATGATCGAACAGCAAGAAAGAGATGATAAAGAGTGGTATTCCGTGAAAGAATGTCTGAAGCTTGGAGCATAATGTGTCCATGATAAAATAGAAGAAATTAGAGGTGGTCAAAATGTGTAGAAGATACAACATAGTGAATGTACTCCGTATTAATTATAGAAATGAAATTGTAAAACAATGTTGAAATACCGGTTAGTGGGCCTATCTGATCGGAAAATAATAATTTCTATATGGAAAATGTGATCATATTTAAAAAATATATAATAATAGTAATAAAATGTTCTTGTAGTGCATATTACATTATGATATAAAGTCCCTATGCACTTCCAGAAGAGTTTGGATATTACCGTATTACCAAGAAGTTACTAGTATTACCCTGGCTTTAGCTCTGGTACTGCATTTCAAGGAATAAATCCCGACAGGTACCCATTTATTTAACACCTGGGTGGATGGTGGCAAACATGGATTAATGTCTTGCCAAAAGACATGAGCGCCGAACTGGATTGAGAGTCAAGTGAATGAACCCGTACCATGACACATGCACTATTAATATTTCAGCACTTTGCACTCAAGTATACGATACACCACAGGTGGAATGTGCTTACAATGGAGGAATTAGCTTGAAGAGGAACAGATTTATAAATGATAAAATCTTCATTACAAGTACTATCTCACATAATAAGTACAATTCAAAGTACAAGTCAATGACCAATTGAAAAGAATTATTAACCGTGTAAGAGGTTCAAGCGCTGTGATTGATTGAATACAATGTTACTGTAACGTGGAGTTGCAATTTCATGCTCCATTTGCTTTTTTGCATACATGTGCTCAATCAAATGTTTTTTGTATATCATGAATTCATCCTATTTTTGTACATATTGTTAGTTCATGTAAAATGATTGATTTATCCAACTTGTAATATTATTTATGAAAACCAAAAATCTGACATCAATACAATATCAATGCTTAATTCAGTTTGGTAACCATTTACACCCTGCACTCACCTTGATGCCTTGTGTTGATTAGGTCAATGATTTATTACAGGATGACAAAAACTCTTTCGGTGAATCCAATTATAAAGAAATCAATGAATGAACTGCCATATGATATAGGTGTCAATGAATGCAGGCGTATAATTATATCCAGTGAATATATCCACAGTATAAGTCCAAGCGGTGTTACTCTCGAATCTCACATAACCGATACGATCGACGATCGACGCAGTAAAATTGGAGACATGTACCTCTCACTATCAGATAAAGCAGAAATTGACATCTATTCGCCGATCTCACTCACGTCAGCGTCGCGTCTCCCACTACAAATTCACCTCCAATTCAAGCAAAGGTCTTCGCTGCTTTGAATAATTCGACGGGCGACGCAGAGCTCGATGGAGAGGATGAAAACAAAATGAAATCCTTGTTGTGTTGCCTGCGAGGGATGTTGCGTCCATGCATGCCCCGCTGAACTCTGCTGGCCGAATGAAACACACGATGGGGGAAACGTAATGGAGCATGCGTGTCCAGAATCAACAAATGAAACAAGGGGGGTTTGAATGGCTAGCTTGTACCCCAATAAACACCTGAAGATACAATGGATGGTTGGTTGAGTCAGCAGACACTGAGTTGTGTACCTCCTAATACATGTGCATGTTCACAAGTTAGTCTGACATTCCAGGCTTTATTAATCATGCTGTGTTTAATCCCTACGTTTCTAAACATTCTCCTTTGATAAAAGCATATGATTCATCAATTAGAAATCAAATCCACTCAGCCACTTCATGATTAAATCTGTAAGGTTGCCTACCATAAGTAAAATAGTAAAACTTGCAATCTTATCAATCCCAGAAAAAATGTGTCTGGTGGTAGACTAACCAAGATTTTCACTGTGTTTACTCGTCACAGATTGGTCTACTGTTTTCAGAGGCTGAGCCAGTGAAGGGCTGAGTAAACTTGAATAGAAGAAGGGAACAATGACCCAGTCTGCCTGATGCATGTCATTGCATACATGTAGGTATTCACAGTCTGGTAAATACTTCAAGGACAGCCTCTCTACTCCCAATGACTAATAGTTCGAAGAATACAAAACAAAAGGAGACTCCAGTATCCCTCTCACCATGGACCTACTACGTAGCATGTTTTCACCAACCAAGTGCCATCTCTTTGCCCCAACAAATATGGCGAGACAGATCCTCGAGATGAAAAGGAAAATTATTCAGCCTCATCATTTTTTTAAATCCATCATTTACTGTATACTATAAGCCAATATTGAATGTACACTTTTATTTGTCTAACTCTAAGCACTTCAGAGATCAACGCACAGACATATTTGTGAGATATTGTTTTTCACAAAATTAAGCACAGGCTAGCTGCTTTACATGTTGGCTATCAAGAAATGATTACAAGTAGAAAATGTATAATGATTTAGAAATAAAGTTACAAAACTATGATACATGACATTACCAAGAGACTTCTTAGCCTACTCTTTCAAACCTTCCACAATTATTAATCTTATATTAACAATAACAATAGTCATACTTGTATAGGACTTAATGCGTAGTGCTTTACATAAAATTCCTTCCCTATATTTCTTTAAACCCGGATTTCAAAGTCTAAAGGTTGACAAAATTATCATAATATGCAGTCGATAAGCTCCAAGACTCAGCCGCTCAATGACCTTTTCACACACAGACATCCTTTAGGCCAGATAATCTTTGTTGCAATTGTCTGATTTCTATAATGTCTTCTATTGTATATTGTGTAACTATATCTACTGTTACAATAACATGATATGAAATGTATGTCTTATGAATATAATCAGTTAAAAATGATATGAATAACAAAAAGCTCAGAAAACAATTAAAGATATGCATATTTCATGATTTGAAATATGATATTTCCAAACAAACACTTACAATGTATTCCTTAGGCCAGATATTTTTGGTTGCAATTGGTCTGATTTGTACAATGTCTCCTGTAGTGTAGTATAGCTTAATCATCTGTTTCAATAACATAATATGATTTGCATGTATTATAAATAAAATAAATTACAAAATATTATGGGTAGGAATTAAAAATAAAAAAATGTAGAAATACATGTTTATATCACTGAGCTTACCTTTGTTTATGTCTGTGTATTCTTTTTAGATTCATGGTACGCTATTTTATAGAATTGTATATTTTGGTGATGGTCTATGATAAATTATATGAGTAGATACATGTAAGGTTCAGCAATTAACCAACAAACAAAATTCATGGCTACCATTATTTCCTTTCTCTACAAACTTTCCCTTTCTCCCAAAACTTTATATAAACTAATAGACTGCTATAATTATTACTTTAATAGTTATTACTTGCAACTTTCAAATCTATGTATGCAATACTTTTGAAAGACAAAATTACTGCAGGTCTCTCGCTGACACGATTCAATACTGAGTCTTCTCAAACTGTGACCACCCAAGAAAGCATATTTTTGCCCTTTATACACCATTATATACTTAGCATATCAACATGTATTTGCTTTTCATATTAGACCAGTTTTCTGTATAACAAAACAAACAGCCTCCCACATGTTTTTATATAAATACTCCATTTTGAAAAAAATTCTGCTTCAAAGATTACCAAAGATATTTCATAAAATCAGTCACGCTTGATTTATAGCAAATATGAAATCTAATTTACTTTAGCTTAGCAGTGCCTTGGACAAATACCTTTACTTTTCTTGTTATTTTTATTTTTATTTGGACAAAAATGAAATAATTTTTTTAAATAGTTGTAGAACTCAATAACAAATGCTAGAATTTGACATAGAATTTGCTCTCAGCCAATCAATTGCAACAATTTTAGTAGCTTGTATCAGTTATTGTAACTTGTTTTTGATGACAATTTTACGAAACAGGTCCCTGAACTTTATTCAATAAGCGTACATCACGTTAATCGATCCTTAGCAGTACATTCTAGCACCCAAAACGTAATTCTAAACATTGTTCTGCTGCTGGCAGCGAACGTTCATTCATGGTTGAGCTGTACAGAATGTAATATGAAGCGTTGTTCTGCAGGCTATACCGTGTGTCTCAAAAAAAACGTAACACTTTTGAAATGGTTGCCAAATTGAGCATATATAATTTTATGAAAAAATGTCTATATGTATGGAAAGCTAAAGGACCAACCTTTCATATGATATGAAAAAATTAAAAAAAAATCATGCTTCGATGGACAGTGTTCACTTAAGTTAGAGGTATGAAAATGGGCCTGCGCAGGATTTTTCCTTCCAATTTTGGACAGGTAAATTACTTGTAACTTACAAAATAAGGTCGATATGAGATATTCATGATCGATGGATCAAAAGGATATTTTGAATCAAAAGGATATTTTGAATACCTCGAATTCTGGTATTTTCAATGCATAATGAATGATGTACTTAGCTATTACATGTTTGGGTCATTCATAAAACCTGAATAAAATGTGATTGATGATCCACCAAACTTACGGAAGAAAACTGATAAAGAAAAGGCAAGGGGTAGGTGATGGGATGGGAAAAGGTTGTGGGGGGGAGGAGAGTGGGTTGCATAATGTCAATTATGATTTTGAATACGGTATTTCAATTTAACATTTTCCCATTCTTCCTTCATCCTGTTCACATCTACCAGATCAATGATACAATAAGATGGGAGTGGAAGTTGGTGTGTGTGTGTGTGTGTGTGTGTGGCAGGGGTGGTGTTTGGGGATTGATAAATGACAGAGAGAAAGGACTGGTATTCAAAACATCCTTTTAACTCTTAATCCATCGATCATGAATATCTCATATCAAACTTATTTTGTATGCTAAAAGTAACTTACCTGTCCAAAATTGGAAGGAAAAATCCTGCGCAGGCCCATTTTCATACCTCTAACTTAAGTGAACACTGTTCATCGAAGCATGATTTTTTTTTCAATTTTTTCATATCATATGAAAGGTTGGTCCTTTAGCTTTCCATACATATCAACATTTTTTCATAAAATTATATATGCTCAATTTGGCAACCATTTCAAAAGTGTTACGTTTTTTTTGAGACACACGGTAGAGTGCATTGCAAGTCACCTGTCTCCCGATGCGAGGGATATTAACTTTCCCCTTTGCCTAGGTTCTATCTGTATATCAGGACTCCCCAATCCTCCCCCCTCTGTCACATGGAGTATCCGCAAGCCTACTGTATATGTATATCTCATATGTTTATGATAAAAGTGGCATATCCAGGTGCTAATTTGGCTTACAGGTAAACTTCTGTAACAGGCAAAGAAAGAATAGAAGAAAAAAAATGATAGATTTTTTTGTAATGAATTGAAAACCACACAAATTTGTTTCAGGGGCCCTTTTTATTTTTTATTTTACCTGGGGGGGGGGGGGGGGTGGGGGGGGGGGTGCAAACTTGTTATCACTTTTGGGGACTGCAGACCACAAAATGAACAATTTTGTAGTTATGATTATTACCCCTAGTACTGCTTCTAAACAATGGTTACAAATGATTGTGGTCGTATCAAATTAATATTTATAATCAAAGAACAGGTTTCAGGTGACAATACCATATTTTAGATTTGAGAAAAAAAAGAAAACCCCATTGGTCTGAAACCTATATCACTTCTCTTTGAGGGAGGCATTTCTGTTACTTTGTATAACATCTTATGACAAAAGAGCAAAGAGAAAGGGGGCAGAAGGAGGGATCGGGGAGGGAAAAATGAGGATAATTTCATTCAGGAGGTCCGCGATGCGAAATCAACACCTTCTATTGTCGAACATTGACCTGGAAAAGGGATACAGTCAATCCCTCATATTTACATTTGAATCCAAACTGAAACAGATTTGAAATCTTTTCACCCAGCAGTTCAAGAAGATTTGCAGATTTTCCATCGCCCTGGCCCCAACTCCAAGGAGGAGAATTTGTAGAGACTGTATCCGTTTTCAACAGGGAGGTATTTGCTGGGAGCTAAAGCAATAACCTGACAAGTCACAGGTTTAGTTTTCATACAAGGGAAGGTGGGTGAAGATGGATCAAAATTCTTGAGGAAATGAGATTCTGATGACAAAAGTTATCCACAGTGAAAATTTGCGGATTAGTCTTTCTACATTTTAAATGGTTGAGATGCTTGAATGCTTGGGAAAAAAGGTTGCAGAGAATGTTTTGGGTAATATTTCTCATTTCTTTGGTCGTTCACAGAAGGAAAAAAACTGTGATAAAAATGCAGAGAATATAAATGTACATTCTCAAAACTGTCTTTTCAAATGTGAAAGGACTCGTACTAAAATTGGAAAAGAAAAACTTGTACGAGGGAGGCTTTTGAGAAGTATATCTGTGTCCATGTATTAACCAAAGTATAAGGGTGTTGCCAAGTGAGTATAGAGATATGACGCGCTTTCTTCAACTCATCCTAGTCTATCTTGCCAACAGCTTACCTTCAAGTATCCAATGGCATTGAGAAAAACCCTTGTTTATTCACAACAAAGTGTTTACCACTCGTGACCTTATGTGAGTCAACCTAATTGGTCACTCATTAACTGACCACTCACTCATGCACCAAAATGACCTCATTACATAACAAACACAAAGGTATATACTCCATAGTGACCAATAAGTCATCTGTTCAGATCCAGAAGGACTTTGACCCCATGCTAAGTGATATATGTTAATGCCCTTATGGCTTTAAACAGACAAAGTTCAAGGAAGACATCATTTCACCTTGCTCCAGGAACTAGGAATCTGCCTTAACCACATAAATCACTGAATATGCAGAAGACAAACATTTGACAGCTTCAAGCCTTGTTCAAGGTCCCATATTGCAACAATAACTCTAATGTATTGATAAAAATGGTCATGTAGGAAAGGTATGGTACTTGTAGCTTGTCCTGTAATAAAAAGCGTTGATTTTCTTTTAAGGATCTAATAACTTTTGTACATGAATCAATTTATTGTTATTGTAATCATTATCTTTAATTGATATCATGATAAGTGATTGGCCCTTTTGAGAAGTAATACACAGTGATGGGCAATGTTATAAGATTTTGTGAAATAGTGTATTTTCTTGCTGCTTATGATCTAAATCAATGTTCAGTTTTCTTGAAGCCTTTAAAGCTGAAGTAACCCTGCATAATATAAACATCCTGCAATGACGTTATATGTATTGATTCTTCCTCAACCTTCAATAGGGGACATACGTGCCACTCTCCAAAATAAAGGACTTTAAACAGAATACTTTTATAGTCATTGTTGTGCTTTCAAAACTGATTGAGACATACTGGAGCTTTTCATCTTGAACCCATCAGAGCACAACGCAAGAATTAAGAGAATGACATCTGATGACCAATATTTGATTATAACCACATTGCCATGATTCAATTAAACAAGTTCATTGTACAAAGTTTTGAAAAATATTAAGATTTTATAATAGCTTGCAGCTTTTTGCAGTCATTCAAATATATTAATAACTACTTAAACGATAAACTTTATATTTGCAGCCAACCTCAAATGCTGTAGAACTTTGCAGGAATTATGAATATGTCATGTATGTCCTATCTGTGAAATTTAAATGTTAGCAGTGTCCTCATATTCAAATTATGCAAGGAAACCCGTTTACTTGCTAGACTTCACTGTCAGACACTATTGATTGACTGACTGGCTTTTTTTTCTTCTTTGGTAATAACATACATGAAAAGAGTTGTAAAGGGTACATGAGCATTTGTCTACATCAATAACCCACTTCATGTGATGGCCAAGATTAAACTGATTGAATCTTGGCGCAGCATAAAACGTATGACCATTCAGTACAATTGTCTGAAAATCAAGACTATTACTTTTGGGCTCTATAGCCCTAAAGTCGATTTGACAACTAATAGTCGTTATTTTCCCACTTGAAGACATTTTCAAGCCCCACCTTTTTTAGGGAAGTTCTAAATTAGTATTATCTTTCAAATGCAGTTGGAATTTAACTTTTTCATTTTTTTGGCCTGCAAATGGGACATAGTACCTTTAACAAAAAAAGAGAGGACTAATATAAGTTGTTATAACACATTTGGGAAGGTAGAACGGAACACATCATATAATTACACATGTATATAAGTCATTGTGGATATCATTAATGAAAGGATGTAATTAATTGATACAGGAGTTAAGCTTGTTGAGGTGGATCCATTTAATCAAGCAATGAAATATAAATAGTCTACTGACAGACAGAAGGGTGATGACTGTGAGTAAAAGAACAATTCAATATTCGTCTGGCTCTCGATCAACAGTTAAAAAGGATTTACTAATTCAATTTGATACACAGACATTTATTCTTCACCACTATTATCCAACTAGGCCTACATTAATTCACTTAAATATGATTTGTAAATATAATTGTAACTTACATTAAAGATGTAGGATCTATATGTTCAGGCCAATTCAGCTAATGTAACAAGGTGCAACAGATCACCATGTGCGCAGCAACATAAAGCATATCCTATGTACTAACACAGCTCTGTAGACCCTAATCATGTCCTTGATACTGTATTGTTGCCAATCCAGTAACAGTTCACTGACCTTTGTGCTCTGGTAGGGGAGCTCAAGGGATTAGTGAGGCTTCACACCTCAACAGAGATTAAGTCAGATTTAAAGGTGCTTAACCCATGTCTGACACTTATCTCAAATGTACTATGGACCTTCAGCTCTTCCTGTTTTTATTTTTATTTTGTGAAATGGAGAAAAACACAAAATTTACTTCCTTTTAATTCCAAGGAAATGTTTGTTACCTTTTAGTGGAACTAAGCTCTAGTGCCCAATTGTGTAAACATATTTACTTAAAAACAACAAAGTTTAGTAAATCTCATATGAGGTCATTTTAGTGTCTATAAAATAAAAATAAATAATATGGTTATTTATAGCGCCGGTATCTATGCTGGCTGTCATGATACAGCCTTATGGTTGTCTGAGGAAGAGTCTCCATACTGTACCCCAAGGCAACTCTACAGGACCTGTTTTATAATGGAAAGTTCATGAGATATCTATTGATCTGTCAATTACTTTTCTGTAATCCATATTCAATACTTTTAACACATTTGCATCCTATACCCAATTCAGCCAGGCAGATATCATCAGAAGGCTTTTAGATTTGTGTCAAAAGATACAAGTTGACATCTCTGAGGCTCTTAATATTTCAAAATTATAAAAAGTCTTGAAACTTTAATGGATATATCTTCTCCTGAACATCAAAGATGATTACAAATCACTAGAAAATCATGCAGAAAAACATAATATCTATCTTAACCTTGGAGCGGACAGGGGTAAATTCACTGATTAGATATTCATTTCATTTATCATTCTAGGAAATGTACTTCTATGAAATGAACATCTTTGCTTGTGGTTTGCCTCTGCTGTGGTTGGCATAACATACTCAGGTAGTCATTTTCACTGCCTTCTTACAAAATTCATCGACATACATCATTCTCAAAGTAAACATACAAATGTCTTGCTGTTTACTCCCATCTCATTCTCAGATCAGATGATGCTAAAGTTATGTGACTGAACAGTACATGTATCTCTATTCGCAGAAGATAGGGAAAGAGGGATAGATTAAAATAGAGGGAAGGAGAAAGATTGTGTGTGTGCGTGAGAGAGAGAGAGAGAGAGAGAGAGAGAGAGAGAGAGAGAGACTAATAACAGAAAAACAAAGACAGGGTGAGAGAGAGAAAATGAGAGAAAGAGAGAGAGAGAGAGAGAAAGAGGGAGAGAAAGAGAAAGTGGGATAGAGAGAAAGAGAAAGTGGGATAGAGAGAGACAGGGAGAGAGACGGACAGACAGAGGAAGCTAAGACCATTCACCATGCATAATTGAAATCATCAATCAATTATTGACTGGTGGCCGGGTATGAGATGAAGAGACTCCATTGTTTACCAATCCAACTCATCACTATGGAATGCGTACTCAGGAACGGGACCTCTGACTACCCAGGAGATAAGTTTGCACAAACAAAACTTTTTCTACTTCCACAAGTTCCAGTCCATCTCCAAACTTCCCCACATTTACACTAACAGGGAAATAGCATTTACGAGATATGGCCAAGGAGTTAGTCTCCTTGATATGACAGAACTTACATTTTGAGGAGTGCTAGCTGTAAACCCAGAAATCTTTTTGACATGAAACAAGAAATCTTGTGAATTAAAGGAATAGTTGAGTGTTGGTCAATACTCACATTAGCGAACGAAACTATGATCTAAACATAAAAAACATACAATAAATGTCTAAGAATGCATCATTGAAGATATAAATCCGAAATATTACATTAGAGTGAATTTATATGCAAAAAACCTGTTCGACTGCAAATGATTTTATTTATCAAAAATTTTACTTTCGAGGCGTGTTCAGTGTAATTGTATAGCGCCACCTCTCGGTCAAGCGGCAGCACACCGTGATTTTTCGCCAAGACGACGATCGGATATGGGCGTGCAAGTAATATCCGAACCATGTCTATAGCGCGCTGACTGATTTATATTGTACACATTATGGTATGCGAGGCCTGCACATAATTGCATGGTCTGTGGTACCGGTAGCGCTATTGTTTTTGAGCGCGATATGCGAATACTGTATGTGTATGTAGTGCGAGTACGCTCGACCGTATGTGTATGTATTGTACGTCGTATGACCCAGTTGATTACTTCTACAGTGTAAAGAAAGTGGCTTACTCTATCTATCAACCAATATGTGAGACAACGCAAGGGCAATTTTGTATTTCGTTTGTAGGAACAAAGCTGTGGAATGATCTCCCAGATGAAATTAGATTAAAAACATCTAGGTTATCTGTCCACCTACCTTCTATGTAAATGACGTGGGCCTTCGTTTTTCCTTTTATATTACTTGTCTTCCTTTTATATGTGAAGAGTTTCATTCCAAAAGGAGCCAAATCCACTTAGGGTACTTCTGAGTAAATTGCCTTTTTTATTTCTCCACTTTCCCTTTAGCCATGTATACCTTCATGTTGTTATATATGTTAAAGGTGTCACCCTGCATGGACCTGATTATCTGCCAATAATATTATATTATATGATATGATAAGAAAAAATCTTCCCTTCGGCTTTTCTGATGTTTACTAAATTTTTAGATTTTTTATTTTCGTGGATTTAGCTCCTTTTGGAATGAAACATGTTATTGTACCTAAAAAAATAAAAAATAAATCATATTTTCTCAATAAAGTCACTGAAATTTTATTCAAATTTAGCAGCAAACCTTTCCTTTTAAATAATAATAGTGAAATCACACATAAAAATAACCTTTCGAAAAGAAAGTAAACAACATTATTACAGTTTCATTCCAAAAGGAGCTAAATCCATTCAATTCCAAAAGAAGCTAAATCCATGTTTCATTCAAAAAGGAATTACTAAATCCACAAGATCTAAAAATTTGATAGAAATCAGAAATAACTGGTGGATTTTTTGTCTTATCATATATTATAGGTCCAGAGCGACACCTTTAACATATATAACAACATGAAGGTACATGGCTAAAGGGAAAGTGGAGAAATAAAAAGAAATAAATTTAAAAAAATATAAAAAATTGTTGTATCAGTATACTATAATGAATAACAGTAGTGAATTAATTTAACATCTTACTTGATTCATACTTGTCCATAATGCAGTGTTTTTCAGTATTCTTATTTTGATACTGCATGCAATTGTAAAGTTTAAAAAAAAAAGTGATTGTAACTTCTTGTAAATAAGTTGTGTTCTACAGTGCCTGTGTATTGCATGACCTACGTCAGTACGTGATAACTTGTAAATGTGTAAAGACATAAGATTTTAATATAATTATAGTAATGCTAAAATGAAGATACATAACATATTTTTATGGTGTACATTGAAAGCTTTATTCGGCCATAACTAACAGTTAAATTTACACAACATTATTCAGATGAATACAAATTATACTTGCTGTACTGAAGGCAATATTTAAACGTGATGTTGATTCCAACCATTGCATACAAACAGATCATGTGTATTAAAAAAGGCACATTTTTATTTAGCATCTATCGCTATGACAACTTTAACCGTCTTCATTAAGAAGGAGCAATATACTTTATTTTTATACCACAATGTCTTGTTACTTATTAGTTACTGCTTATTTATATACATCTTATCTTGTGTCTTTCATAAAAACTTGACATTCTCTATAGGCAATGTGTAGATAAGTTTACCAAAGAAAAGTATCTATAACAGTAATGTCTCTACGCCCTTGACAAATATACTATTACCCCGGTCATTTGATTCAGTGCTTGCCCGCACACAATGTTTTGACTAGTACGTGATCATACAAATTTTGCCGAGAAACTGCCTACTAATTGATATATTTGGTAAATTATTATATCTATTTGGACTTGATAGATATAACGCATGTGTCGCGCACTTGTGCGTAGTCCCATATACATCTTTCTGTGTACAGTGCTTGTAACTTTACCAAGACTGGGCCAATTTTTTTATCATTTCAATGATTCTAGAACCTTGCAGTACACACCAAGACTTATATGCTAGATGATCAACCTTTTCTGATCGATTCCACAACAATCCTTTCACAATGCAGTCGCATGACCATAACTGGTTTTATCTTTAAAGTTTCACATCTTACTTTATATATAAATGCTTTAAAAATTGTCTGAGTGATTCTTTTCCTTAATGTGTACGAGTATATATGTATACATACTCCATATCGATCTCAAATCCTGAATCATATCAATTTCAGCACAAAATTAAGTATAGTTAGGTACATGTATGTCTTTCATCTTCCCTAATGCTCGACTATGAATATCACTTCAAGTGATTAACATCCAACATACTAGAGTCAAGGTTTTTCAAACAAATAGCACAGACTTTTCAAAACTGGTCATGTCCTATACGCACACAAAAGACAAATCTGCATTGTGTGTACTGAGTTTCATATGAATCGATCAAACTATTGGAAGTAGTTTGCTCACATACCGGTACTTATTTAACACACTGCACATGCATTGAGTTTTATACTGTTATTATAATGCCTCATCCAATATATACCAAAACTATAAATTTGCAAAAAACCTGGAAAGAATATGCTCCACAAGATTATTAAATCAAAATTGTATTCTTTGTGCAAAGTTTGGTTACCATGGAGATACTTTATCAGACAGACACAACAAATGTGTCTTGCACACCCTCGGGTCCATCAGTATACCAAGTTTTATTACAATTTGTGTGAAAACTGGAAATAGTTTGACCCAGTTTTTTTTACAATAGACCAACAGAAAGACTCGCCTGCCCAACCGTATCCTTATTCCTTTATACCCCCTTTCAAACTACAAAGTAGTTACAGGCAGCAAATTTCTTGATGGTATAACCTTGAACCGCAATACTTTGGCGTTGAGCCGATTCACATTCATGGATTCAAATGATGCATGAAACCAATTGTTTTGCTGTCTTGGGATCATTATTTTAGTCAGATTGATTGCATTAAACAAAAAATGAAGACTATTTACAATAACATATTCTACAAATATTTCTTCTGTCCATGTTGATGTCCGACATGTTCCGAAGTATAGTCTTTTTCCTGATCGACTGTCACCTCGGTTACATGCACAGTCACTAAAACCAAACACATTGTTGACACATGGTTGGACCTCTTGGCTGTAAATTTTATAATTACTACCGTAACTTCTTCAATGAATATAGGTTGCCAAATAGATACAAATTGAAGTATCTACCATTTACATGTGAGCAAGCACTGATTTTATCACAAATTATGCATTGTATAAATCACATAGAGCTTTTATACACTGATGTCACAATTTGTCTTTTATATTCCTACATTTCTTCCAATTGTAAACTTGCCAACCTCTTATTGTAATACAATATACAAGTGCCAAGCATGGTGGCTAATCTAGCAACAATAACAATTTATTTCTGGTACATGTATATCATGTGTTATGTGATTTTTTTTCTCCAGATAACCACATCCCCATGATCCCCAGGGACACTCTAGTATCAAGTTTGGTGGTATTTTGTCAAAGGGTCTCTGACATATCAAGAATACATGCTCGTAATGCTAAGCCATGCAATCTTTCACCTCCGGACCACAACATCATTAGCAACCAAATGAGTCCAAAATGTTAAGTTCCAACCAATCCTCAAGATAGCCTAAAAACATGCCACATGGACAAATTAAATCGAGGCGATTAAGAGTCTTGCATGCAATCATGCAACAATGAACCTCATTTGACCTTTGACCTTTGACCTACTTATGTGACCTTCAACTCCAGAATATCATGGAGGCCAATAAAGGGCATCTACCAATCAAGTTTTGTTACAAACAGATGCAGGGTTGGAAAGTTAGCAACCCTTATTGATTTTTGCAGGTAAGATTTCACATTAGACTTCATTCAAATTTGTGTACAGTCACGGAGGATGGACGGAAGGACGCCATTTGGATCCCTTAGTCTCTGCTAAAAAAAAAAGCAGTTCTCAAGTCAGACAATCCCAATTGTTCACTACAGAGGATAACATGGATTTCTCTAATCGGCCTAGTCTCCTAGCTGGCTACGATCACATCAACTTGTGGTGGAGGAAATGGTGCAAGCCGGTGCCTTGTGTGTCTAGGGTCATCAGGGAGCAGAACAGCCTTCGAGAACAGTGGTCGTTGGTCCTGTTCTCTGCGTTCCAGTATCGCACCGATGAGTCCTTGTACATAGGGGTAGGTCTTGGGGACCTTCTCCTTCCGGGCCACGTAGTTGTTGGCATGCTTTAACAATACTGCAACATATCTGTATCATAAAATAAAAGAACATGCAAAATGTAACAAGTTGCATTATATGCACACTCATTCTTGTCAATTGGAAATGATTCATATCTCTTAATTTATCAATTTGATATGTTGGGTCAATAATGATCTTTCAAACTACTGTACGTCACTGTGTTCTAATAAGTATATTATTACACTGAATCCAAGCCCACATCTAGGGTCCAAAATCAGTAGCGTGATTGACAAACCATCAGCTTACAGTCCGTAATCTACATAATTGAGATGTGCGTCGTGTACAGGGACAAGTTCTTTAGATGACGTCATATTTTGGCGATTTAAAAGGGGCGTTCCCAGGAAGGACAATTAGATATTTACTAATTTCCCCAAAATTGATAAATTTCATGGGAAAGAACTGCCAATTCGGATTGCCTTGTCCAACTACACAAGGAAAACAAAAAATCTTTTTTTCTTTCTTTCTAATTTCCACTCACTTTGTATTGCCTTGTTCATCAGTCTGGTCGGGCCTGTCCTTGTGTGCCATGTAGTCGATGACCGCTTGGAAGCATACATCAGTATATGGTTGTGGAAACACTCGAGCATGCTGGTGTGCCTAAGGAATTATGAAAACAAAATAAAAACTGATATAAATGATAGAGCATTTCATTATTTTCATACCACAAAATCAATATTGAAAATCCCATGTCATACACATGAGCAAATGAGATGCATTATCTTGACTTGCTGATATGTCCCAATTTTATAGGTCTTAACAGAAAAAGAGCTCAATCTTGCAAACATGTACGTAATGAACGCATTCTCATTAAATTCCTCTCAATTTACAGAGCCTTTCATACATGTATACAGATTCCTACCTGAAGCGAGCAAATCAGCAGAGTAGGCCAAGTTCTCCATGAATTTGCGGTCAAAGGTGACTTGTACTATTCACCTGCTAATTCCCCTACTGCTGCTTGGAATTTCTTCGCTGGGGATGGATTGTGTTGTCTGTTCTTCATATCTGTAAAAAGTGAAGAAATGAAAGTCATTCACAAAGTAAAAAACATTCAGATTTTAAATCACCAAAAGAAATAATTTTGAAGATTGCATTCTCTAATAATTATCACAGCTAGCCAGATTTGGAATTTGCATGACTAATAACTGATGCATTGGTTCTCTGTCATGTATGTGAAGTCGAGACACTCTTTGGTAGAGATAAATATAGATGAGACAGTCACATCTCAAGCAAGGTATAGTATAACCTTGTCGACTTTTAAAAAGAGCAGGATGTTTACCCGGTTGACAAGCCCTGCACGTCATCATTACAAAGAAAGTTGCAGTCGTAACGAGGGACATTAAAGGTATTACAAAGTTTTTGGAAATTTTGAAAATTGGGTGGATAGTGATTCTTTACAATTTTGAAATATTTGGATATCCCTGTGGAGATATTATAAGCACTAGAAAATGTAGCTCCTAAAACACTTCTGCTTTCGAAAAAAATTGAATATAAAAATTTACCGGTGCTCTCAGTAAATTTTGATAAATTTCAAATAGCTAGCGCCTACGGTTGTACAACGGTAGCTGCTACCATAAAAATCTCGGAATACATGTATGTAGTTGTGATATATAATTTCAAAACGGTAATAGCCAATCGGTCAATTGTAGCTCGTTGTATAGCTTAATTAATATATTGACCTTGAGAGAGAGTTATTATTTACAATTTCATCACTTTAGACTTGATTTCAACCGCGACAACGTTCACTGAATATTGTAGGATGGCATATGCTTCCAATAT
Organism: Strongylocentrotus droebachiensis; assembly: GCA_035222895.1. NCBI lineage: Eukaryota > Metazoa > Echinodermata > Echinoidea > Camarodonta > Strongylocentrotidae > Strongylocentrotus > Strongylocentrotus droebachiensis. Next base: position 41,743 of record JAVYIG010013320.1, read on the forward strand.
GTTCATTTGAACCAAATTCATGACCCCATACCAAAACTTTGTATTACCTTTAAAGTAAGCTTACATGTAGCTTGCATCTCGTAAGAATTAGTAAATCGGTTAAATCATTATTTCCCTTCATAAAGGACAAAGTGTTCCCTTCTTTTGATATTCCAGATTAAAGCAATTAAATTTTCTAATGATTGGGCAATCGATCTGGCCATGAATATTTCAAGCCACGTGCCGCAGCCATAGCTCGTTGAGCCAGTGGAATCCAAAAGCTGCACAGCACGATATGCAAAGCGTGGAGTAAGGGTATTTTCAAACTGTAATTGTTCATGATCCCTTGGGACTAGAAAAAACTCGGAGGCTCACTTCGTGAAATTGGTAAATCTCTGAGTTACCATGGAAACAATGTTTAAATCGCTGTTTTGATCAAGATATTCTTAGAATTTTTGGGGTGAGCTCCTTTACTTTAGGGAATATGGAGAAAAACCTGCTCTTTCATATGACACCTGTCACACCTCACTTCTTGAGTATTAGTCACCTTCATGATCACGAGCAGTATTGGTTTGAATCTCATTTTGGTAATAAAAACATCATTGACCAATTTTGCAATGCACATGGACTGAATAGGGATGTGTGCAATCTATATGGGAAGGATTTTAGCGCACAAAACTGAGTGCGGGATCAGACACGTAACACCCTAGTAGTAGTAGGCTTACATGTAGTTAGGCATTATTAGTCATGTTTTTATTTTTGTATTTATTTATTTTCCACATATGGGAAGGATCACCCTTTTCAGCTAAAAGTTGGTCTTCAAAGGGGTAGTTGGTACAGGTAGGTATTACCAACTAGTATTAGCAATAACAGGCTAATGTAATGTTACTGTAGTACATGTAGTAATTTGTATAGACTAGACTATCAATATCATGATTCATGAAATCTGAATTAAAAATCCAAGACCAAGGCAAGATATAACAAAACGTAATTTGCCGATTCCATGCATCTATTCTCTAGACTAGATCAAATTAAAACGGTAGGCCTACCCAGTGCAGTGGGGCGTATATCATTTCAACTTACCTCTCAATGAGCTGGCATAGCAGCTCGCGTCCCTGGCCTTGTTCACAGCCACTCCCGCGCCTCCTCCGGCCCGGGTGGTCGAGCTGCCATTGCTTGTTTCTCTCTTCCTCTTACCGCCTTAGTCTTATTCCGATTTAGCGTAGCCTTAGCCGTGTCCCGTAGCTTAGGCTTAGCACTAGCTGAGTCCGAGTCGGCCATCGTCCGTGACCTCATCATCCTCCTTTTCCAATCTCGATCTCGTGTTGTCGTATTTCAATCAAAGCTTGTCTAGCGTTCGATCGTCGCCGGTGATAATCTGATCTGAGTTGTGTGTGTTATACGTGAAGCGTATTGCATTGGAATTGATCAGCTGTAGGCTGTACTAACTATAGCGCGCGGCCGGATACCCGCCTGCTAGCTGCTGTACCAACGAACTCAAACCTCTACTCATTGTAAATACGCTGGTTGTTAAATGACATAGAGGGAGCTAAACACCTAAATTCAAAAAATAAACCGTCGAAAGTCAAAAGTGATGTCCGGACGTCAAACACTTTTATATAATGTTTTGAAAGCAAATTGCACAACAATTAGAGCATTTGATTTGGAATTATTATCATCTCCCATGTTTTTTTCGATGATCTTTCATATGGTACTGAAATAAACCAAATCTGTTTTGGAGGGGCACTTTGGAAATTACCAACACTCAACTATTCCTTTAACAGCATAATAACTATTTGGATTCCATTGTTTTGCATCATGTAATTTTGCGTGTGAATCTGAACAACTCACAAAATTTGCTAACATTTCATGCTTGCAAAAGTTTCTGATTTTACACTGAAACCTGTAAAACTTTATATAAAGGTCTACTTACTTATTTATCAATGGGATATAGTTCTATAATGCATATTGTAAAAACAGAAAACATGTATGGCTCAAAATTTGTCAGTAAAACAAGACAATAACCTTCTTGATTCCACAGGGACCCCAAACAATCCATTAAGAAATATGACCCTCTAGAAGTTTCAATGACCCCAAATTGGAACAATTACTCAAAATAAAGGCTCAACCACTCCCCAATCATAACCCTCTCAAATTCTCAATGACCCCTAATTGGTAAAATTGTCCATAAATACAGCATGAACTTCTCTCCCCATTTTTTGACAATTTTATTAAAGTGACCCTAAACATGAACAAACAAAGAGTTTGTGAGTATTTCATGCATGCACAATTTTCTGATTCTACAAAAGATTTTCATAGTGCATTACAAGGATGAGGTCAATATTACCTCCTATAGAATTTTCACTATATCATTACCAAGCCTGATACCATGAATAAAGTGTTTCTTTCTTATAAAGTCTGATGACAAAGACTACATCAGGCAAAGTTCCTTCTCCTGCATGAACTCTGACCCAATATTTCTTGTGTCAATACAGCTAGCTTGTCAAACATGACTCAAATCACACATGAAACACAAACATTATATCCTGGATACGGCACAATTCCAATAGATTTATGAGCAGTACATGAAAAGAAACACCATCAAATTCTATTTCTTTAAAATTTCATTTGATCTCCTTTCTTTTGCATCTGTCACCTTTGACCTCATATATCATATTTATTCATGTCTTTTGGGGCAATAAAACCAAGGAAATGAGATAAGATTTGATAGTGAAGGGGGGTGGGAATATAATGAATACCATATAAAACCCAATATGATATTTTATGTGCAATTATGCCAACTATAAGTGACATTTGACCTCACATATACTTGTCTGGTACAATATTCAGTACATGCCATCACAGAAATGTAGAGCTATGTGTATACCGGACATGTAAAATGTAGGCCTACATTATGGTGGCCCTGAAGGGACATCGCGAATAGACTAAATCGTGAAAAATATGCGATAAAATTCACGATATCGTCAATTTTATCGCATATTTTTCACAAAGAAATTCACGAAATTGACGATATCGTGAACTTTATCGTGAACTTTTCACGATGAAATTGACGATATCGTGAATTTTATCGTGAAAAGTTCACGATATAAAGTTCACGATATCGTCAATTTTATCGTTTACTCTATCGTGTACTCTATCGTGTACTCTCCTGACGGGCGCTTCGTAAACAAAACCAGCCCTAGCTGGGGGAGACAGAGAGAAGGAAAAAAAGGAAAGGGAAAGAGAAGATAAAAGGAAAGAAAGAATAATAAGAAGAAAAGAGGGAAACGGGGGGGGGGGGGGGGGGGGGGGGGGGGGGGGGGGGGGGCGAAGGGCTCTTGCCTCCTCCTCACTCCCCCCCCCCCCGCCAAAAAATAAATAAGGAGAGAGAGAAGGGAAAGGGAAAGGGAAAGAAAATATAAAAGGAAAGAAAGAAGAGGAAGAAGGAAAGAGGGAAACGGGGGAAGGGCGAAAGGCTCTTACCTCCCCCCCCCCACCGCCAAAAAAATAAATAAGAGAGAGAGAGAGAGAGAGAGAAGGGAAAGGGAAAGAAAGAAGAGGAATAAGAGGGAAACAGGGGAAGGGCGAAGGGCTCTTGCCTCCTCCCCCCCCCGCCAAAAATAAATAAGAGAGAGAAGGGAAAGGGAAAGAAAATATAAAAGGAAAGAAAGAAGAGGAATAAGAAGGAAAGAGGGAAACGGGGGAAGGGCGAAGGGCTCTTGCCTCCTCCCTCCCCACCCCCGCCAACAAAATAAATAAGAGATAGAGAGAGAAGGGAAAGGGAAAGGGAAAGAGAAGATAAAAGGAAAGAAAGAAGAGGAAGAAGAAGAAGAAAAGAGGGAAACGGGGGAAGGGCGAAAGGCTCTTACCTCCCCCCCCCCCCCGCCAAAAAAATAAATAAGAGAGAGAGAGAGAGAGAGAGAGAAGGGAAAGGGAAAGAAAGAAGAGGAATAAGAGGGAAAGAAAGAAGAGGAATAAGAGGGAAACAGGGGAAGGGCGAAGGGCTCTTGCCTCCTCCCCCCCCCCCCCCGCCAAAAATAAATAAGAGAGAGAAGGGAAAGGGAAAGAAAATATAAAAGGAAAGAAAGAAGAGGAATAAGAAGGAAAGAGGGAAACGGGGGAAGGGCGAAGGGCTCTTGCCTCCTCCCTCCCCACCCCCCGCCACAAAAGTAAATAAGAGATAGAGAGAGAAGGGAAAGGGAAAGGGAAAGAGAAGATAAAAGGGAAGAAAGAAGAGGAAGAAGAAGAAGAAAAGAGGGAAACGGGGGCGAAGGGCTCTTGCATCCCCCCGCCCAAAAAATAAATAAGAGAGAGAGAGAGAGAAGGGAAAGGGAAAGAGAATAAAAAAGGAAAGGAAGAAGAATAAGAAGAAAAGAGGGGCTCTTGCCTCCTCCCCCCTCCCGCGCCAACAAATAAATAGGAGAGAGAGAGAGAGATAAAGAGAAGGGAAAGGGAAAGGGAAAGAAAATATAAAAGGAAAGAAAGAAGAAGACGGAAAGAGGGAAACGGGGGAAGGGCGAAAGGCTCTTACCTCCCCCTCCCCCCTCCCGCCATAAAGGGAAAGAGAAGCGAGAGGGAAAGAAAATATCAAAGGAAAGAAAGAAGAGGAAATAGAATAAGAAAAGAGGGAAACAGGGGCGAAGGGCTCTTGCCTCCTTTCTTTTCTTTCTTTTCCTTTCTTTCCTATTCTCCCTCTTTTTCGCTTTTCTCTTTCTTTCTTCTCTTTCCCTTTCCTTCTCTCTCTCTCTCTCTTATTTATTTTTTGGCGGGGGGCGGGGGACGAGGCAAAAGCCCTTTGCCCCCGTTTCCCTCTTTTCTTCTTCTTCCTCTTCTTTCTTTCCTTTTATCTTCTCTTTCCCTTTCCCTTTCCCTTCTCTCTCTCTCTCTGATTTATTTTTTGGCGGGGGGGGGGGGGGGGGGGGGAGGGGGGGGGGGGCAAGAGTCCTTCGCCCTTCCCCCGTTTTCCTCTTTTCTTCTTCTTCCTCTTCTTTCTTTCCTTTTATCTTCTCTTTCCCTTTCCCTTTCCCTTCTCTCTCTCTCTCTCTGATTTATTTTTTGGCGGGGAGGGGGGGGGGGGGGGGGGAGTGAGGAGGAGGCAAGAGCCCTTCGTCCCCCCCCCCCCCCCGTTTCCCTCTTTTCTTCTTATTATTCTTTCTTTCCTTTTATCTTCTCTTTCCCTTTCCCTTTTTTCCTTCTCTCTGTCTCCCCCAGCTAGGGCTGGTTTTGTTTACCCGTCAGGAGAGTACACGATAGAGTACACGATAAAATTGACGATATCGTGAACTTTATATCGTGAACTTTTCACGATAAAATTCACGATATCGTCAATTTCATCGTGAAAAGTTCACGATAAAGTTCACGATATCGTCAATTTCGTGAATTTCCTTGTGAAAAATATGCGATAAAATTGACGATATCGTGAATTTTATCGCATATTTTTCACGATTTAGTCTATTCGCGATGTCCCTTCAGGGCCACCATACTACATGGATACCCACTAATGCACAATGATGTAAATGAATTCAAACTAAACAATGAAAAACAAAAACAAAAAGTGGAAAGAAAAACTTCTTTAAAAAGAAAATATTTCCAAGAAAAATGAAGCACAGAAGTCAGGAAATCATTATATTACCACACTGAACTATCAGTATTCCAAAAAGAAGTGCTGTAAACCAGAAGGGGTTCAGACATCAAAGCATAGTACCTCAACCTCTATGGACAATGACAGAAATTAATTTTCCCTCCCCAAAAATGACCTCCCATACCGCCTTCTGGCCAAGTTTTTATTCAGCAGAGGGGCTCAAGAGGGCTCCCCAAAATATTGCTCCCAACAGTCTCATTATGTCATTGATCATTAGCCTTCATAAAGACAGAGTTTTAGTCAGGTTCACACAGAGATTTCATAAACTTAAAGATTAGGTCCTGGTTTAAAACTTGAAATTCAAAGTTACAAAGAGCGATCTTGAGGTTAGTGTGATAACTACGAGCTGGGGAGGGGGTAATTCTCACTCAAAGTTATAAACCATGAGCCATCTTATGTTTAGTGCCATGAACCGCAGAGGGACCTCACTAGAATTTACATGCCGTTTGCAAGTGGTCAATTAACTTTGAGGTTATGCAAAGCTTCTAGTTATAAAATGACTGCCCGGCTTGCAGTTCATCATCAATACCTGTTTTTTGGTACCATGTGAACCCTTGTCGTTGTTAGTGGACCATTCTTTCAAACTTCTGAGTTTGTACAAAGTTTATAACAACGACTTTCCCGTATGAACATTGCTAAAGAGGGCTTGTTTTGTGACCAGGGACCCTCTGGGCCAATTTGTTATGTTAGAAAGCAAAGGTTTATTG